>JAJLRJ010000004.1:41689987-41914987 GCA_024195265.1 Dendrophyllia cribrosa
AATTTCTTGCGTCATTAGCGCGCGCACGAGCTCGCGCACAGTCCGAACGTGATGTTACGTTGGCCCAATGAATAAGAGATTTTTTTCTCCTAAACGAGCACGGTGACCCCTATTTTTATTAATGTAATTTACTCGTTATAGGACTCTAAAAAAACATATTTTAAGCAGAAAAAAAGTTTGGTGGTAGAACTTGTATTAATTCTGTGTAAATCGCGTGAAACTCTGTATTTGGAGCCAATGAGGAATATGTGGTGATGCCGAAGCGGTCCGATTTCCTTGCAAAATTTGTAAGACCGGGCAATTTGAAATGACTTCCCTGCTGAGAATGTTGCATAATCAAATATATGATGTTTCGAGGGAAGTACACCAAGAAGAAAATATCAAGTGATTTATTCAAGGAAGAACAAACCATAATGCGTTTTCCTGCGATTTTTTCCACGACACTTGGGAGGAACTTGAAAAAATTAGCCAATTTTTTCAAGTTCCTGGCCATCTGCAGCCAAAGATAACAGATAATAGTTGCTATGCACTGGTAGAGTATTTGTTAACAAAACTGGACCATTATTAGTAGGTTTCCATTGAAACAAATATATTATTTGGCTTTTCAAATTAATACTACAAATTGGTGACATAGCCCCTTTAAGAGTATTTCTCTATTCGGGCGTGTGGCATACATAGGTGTTTAGTAGTTAGTTGTAATACTCACGCACTGTTCATCCGGAGTGGCTTTTTGAAGGCTAATTTAAAGGACACTAAGCAAACCGAGTCGTCTGCTGTAAAACAAACTATCGACCGCGATTAATTATTGAAACGCTGATCGATTCACCCAGTTATTAAATTCGCAAATGCGAAAGCTGATTTGCACATGCTGTCAGATAATTCGCCCACATTGTGTTCCATATAAAAATGTTGTAAATAAAAGTGATGCGGAAAAAAAGTAATATACGTTAAGCGAATTACTTTTAGGAGTGTCGAGTTTTTATTATTTGTGAATCGCACATAAAAATCGGAATCAACTTAAAATTTTGAAATTAACATCAAATTTTGCCTTTCAGTGTTTAATAAAACATGTGCTCAGTTGGGTATGGAACTGATAAATGACACTCTAACGAAGGACCACAACGGGCTAGTGCTTGAAACGTCCGCTTTTTTACGGTGGCGATTTACCTCTTATCAGCTCAGTTGATAATACCACATTTTGGTGTTACATAATAACCGCCTGGTTGCAAACTTGTTAGAATATGATGGAAACCCACCCTATTTTCGGCCAAATGATTAAATTCAAACTGAAATGTTTATAATTTGTGATCTAAGCCGGAATAAACTAAACAGTTGTCAATGAATATTAAAAAAACTATTTGACTCTCGTGATTACTGTAAGTGCACTGTGAGACAGGGTGTTTAATGATAAATTGGTGGTACATTCGTTATTTGTTATAATTAGTTTTCATTATATTGGATTCAAAGAAGCGGGAATTTTGGAAGTATTAATGCAGGAGATCCTCTCAATTACCTTTTTTTTTACAACATGACAACGTGTTTGACATAATCTGCACTTTGTTGTGTGTCATTATGAAATGTTTGTCTCTGATATTTCCTGATTTCCTTTTGTAGAATAACTTTCGTGGGTTTAATTTGTGCAAACCTGTTGGGGAATTGCGCAACTATATTGAAGTTAAACGGATTAAGGTTATTGCTTGCATCTCACAATTAAAACCACGATAAACAACGGAAAGTCGGTGATGCCGGTACTGAAGGTTCATGCAGATGAGCCTATTATTGTTTGGATGGATTGGTTCCTGTATAATTTATGCAATCTCACCAGGAGAAGATCTAGGAAAGAACCATGCCGAATTGGCGCAAATTGGTACACACATTTTTATCTCTTCTCATTCATGTCTCTATACTTTATATCTCACGCGTGTTAAGTTTTCCAAGAACCGCGTTTCATGGAAAACAATTAATACATGGGTGATTATTACAGTGAAAACATACGAAAAAAAATACGGTCATAAAGATTACATTGAGATCCGAACACACACGTATACTTATTAATGGCGGCCTTGACTGAATTAACGCGTGAACCGATCGGGACAAAAAACTGATAGTTTGGTTATTATTATTCTCGCAAACATCGATCAATTTAGTCGGTATTGTCATTGCAGTTACTGTGAAATAGGGTCTAGGTAATATCCGCCCTATTCTTTCGAATAACTTCCTTCTTGCTTCAATCGATAACTTTCAGGCGATTTTTCGTACATTTCCATGGAACAAAGGCAACTGCAATAAGGCTATGAGAGTATTTTCTACACTAAATTAATTTAGCTTTTACAGTGGTTGAATGTTTGCTTTCTTAAAATCACCGCTTACACCGGAGTTCTTTTCCGTGAAAACAAAAACAGTTCAGCTCGAAGAGACGAACTTTGAGTCGCTAGCCTTGCAAAAACTTGAGTCATTTTTTTTAAATTGAAATTTGAAACGTTAGGTTGACATGATCACCTGCATCACTGCCGTAGTTTCTCTCTCAGCAACTCTCCCTCTGTTATGTTTTGTTTTAATATAATATATAACGGCCTATAAACCCATAAAGGTTTCTGCGAATTTCGAATATAATATGATAACAGTTTGCAGGGCAGTGATACATTGTATATTAATCCAATTCAAAGGTATTCTGTGAAAGAAATAAAAATGAAAGAGAACAACATTGAGCACATAATGTCTTAGCTAGTCTAACTACACTGTGGCACCAGTTTTGTTTCTTACCAGCTGCTGTCAATTTCATGTATTTTTTATCCGCCTTCTAAAGTTCAAAGCCAGCAATTTCTAATAATATCAAACACAAAAAAAAATAGATAACATTAACATAGTTTATCACTGAATTGAAGATATAAAATCAAATTTTACTTTAAACCATAGAAACGAAATGTTGTAGACCTTACTTTCTCAGCCTACGAACTGATGATTTTAACATACCTTTTCAATAATTAACATGAACCACCACTGTAAATAAAAAGCATAGTTGTTTGCACGTCCGAATTATGCATACATGTAGGTTGATCATAGGTTACTTTATCGCATCGTTTATACTGCTTTGTCATAGAGTACCGACAAAATATATCATGACTTTGTCCACAAAACTACATTTCTATCCGAGAAAGACAACGCCTGAAAGACAAATGTGTCTGTAATTAGCTTGAGCCAGGCTCCTAGGGAGAACTGGGTTAAAAGAAAACGGCGAGCGGATCGTTCGCTCCGCTTGCCGGTTTCCTTTTTAACTCATTACCCCATGAAAAGGGCTTGAATTTACAGGCCAGCCAGTATGAATTGACGAGATAGCAGAAACATTATATGGCATATATGTCATTTTTATTGGTATTGCTAGCCAGATGGTCTTAGTAATTTAGCATTCATTTTTGTTACTCACTGCAACTAATATTATATTCATCGCTATGGATCAATATAGACTTTGCATTTACATAAAATACAAATAAGAAGTGTCAGATCTGCCAGGCAAGAACATGTTTTTCCTTGATTAGGACATCACAAGTTCAACGGCGTAAAAATTAAGGACAGTTTTAATTACGTCTGGCAAACGAATGTATTTTTGAGAACAGAAATTCATGTGGATTTTCATTGAAACCTTTATAGAAGGTGGATAACACCTTGCCATTTCTTTTAAGGTTGTCTTAAAAATATTTAAAACAAATGCTTACGTCATAGTCTGTTAAATTAGCTTAACGCGTTTTTACACACTTAACGCGTTTTTACACATTTCATCCTCTTGTAAAACCTCATCTTGGCTCTAGTTTTTTAGTTTATGCCCTGTGAACAAATTCCTACATAAGAAAAGGGATTCTAATGTTGAAATAACACCAGCCAGTGTTAGTAGATCAGTGTTGTGTGGAAATAGCATGCATGAACTTATAGTGACAGTGTCGGACAGATGAGGCAATATACTGAGAAAAAGAACAAGGAGGAAAAACCCTTTCTGACCCAAAACGAAGTTTGAAACATCGTACATTTCTTACCGCTTATTAGTAAGACCATGCTCTAAAAATGCGCTACATTTGGTCAATTGGAATTAAAAGCGCTTTAGGCCCAGTGTAGATGATTTTGCGAGGAAATCACTCAAGAGAGTAAAACAGAGTAGCAGCCTGCGACCCCCGGGGGTGGGGGGGGGGGGGGGGAACTCCCATATAAAAATGACGGGGTGCTTGTCGGAAATTTTTGAAAAACACCCTAAAAGGTACCAGAATCTCGTTTGATGGGCGTAGCTCAAAATAAGTTTTACCCTAAGAGGTACCAATTCAAAACAACACATGTCATATTTCTGTCATATTTTTTTGGCTCAATACCCTAAAAAATACCACGATAATTCTAACGGTGGTTATTTTAGATTTTTTTCGTACCCTAAGCGGTACCAAATACAAATTTTGACCCCTAAAAGGAACGACGAGCACCCCCGTCATTTTTATATGGAAAATAAAATTTGAACCAAGGATAAATTTGAACTACAACATATACATACAGTGTATATATAAATATTGCTATCAACACTTTTAAACAATCCACTCTCTTAGTTTATCACTTTTGTCTGTTGATAGAGCAGAATAATATCGGAATAAAAAGATGCATAATTCAGCATTTTGTTGTCTGAATTTTGGGTATATACGAATTGCAACAAACCCGACATGATGGCTTCAGCGAGCACTCGTAGCGAGAATAAAATGTTTTAGAAAATGCTTTTCTCTTACCGCCTCTTCCCCAGTTCACCCTCGGCTTGCATTACTTTCCGCTCGGTTCTATCAACTGAGTTAAGGTAAATTGGCCACCGTAAAGTGATTCAACAGCTGACAGCTGATGGGGGGGGGGGGGGGGGGGGGGGGGGCGGGGGGAGGGGTGGGGGAGTGAAACATGGAAATTTGGTTTTATCAACTGAGTTGTTGGGGTAAATTGACCACCGTAAAGAGATTCAAAAGCTGACGGGGGGAGGGATGGGGAAGTGAAACACGAAAATTTGGTTTTATCAACTGAGTTGTTAGGGTAAATTGACAACCGTAAAGAGATTCAAAAGCTGGCGGGGGTGGGGGGTGGGGGAGTGAAACACGAAAATTTGGTTTTATCAACTGAGTTGTTAGGGTAAATTGACAACCGTAAAGAGATTCAAAAGCTGGCGGGGGGTGGGGGAGTGAAACATGAAAATTTGGTTTTATCAACTGAGTTGATGAGATAAATTGACCACCGTAAAAAGATTTAAAAAGCTAACGTTTCAAGCAAATCGATTCACTCTGACAAAATATCCAACACTCACAACCCTAAAGGAAAAAATGAATTGTTGAGTTTCATCTCTCTCGTATTACGCACCTCTTATGTCTCTGATGGTGAGCTTAATGGGCCGCGACATCTCACAAAAACATGCCGCGAGAGAACCTCTGGTACCCAGGGTATAGATTGGTCAAGAAAGTGACGCGAGATTTTTTAGCCAATCACAAACCGTAGTGCAGAACCAATGAAAGCAATCGCTAAATTACTTTCAACACTCAACCACTCTATTAGGCAATTAGGGTCTCTGGTCTCTTGTGGAATTTACAGTGTACTAATTGCAGAAATAGTCAAGACCGTTAAGAATACGACCGCCCCCTTAATATGACCATATTTTTGTCAAACATGCATTTGTCAAATAGCAGTATAATCTTAAAGTTAGATTGTCACACTCCTGCGGCAGTTTTCTTATCCCCTCCTTCCGCTCTGCTCGCTGTCGTGCTAGCTTGTTCAACACTGTCTTTTACCTCCCCACCTAGCTGCGACCCTCATCCCGGGCTCGTTCGACCCTGGCAGCAGCTGCGGCTCGAGTTATTTCTGGACAAATGAGATCACGGGCGGCCAAGCTACCAATGAAATAAACAGACGTGACTCTTGCTTATGAGCGGTATTGTGTTATATTTTTTTTATTTTTTAGGGTTTGTATGGAAACGCAATGGTTTTGTTTTTAAAGTTTATTTTTTGTGAATAACATCGACTTACGCTGTTGCTGTGTTGTACTCTTTGTTCTTCCATCATAGCAGATATGTTCAAGTTCCCGCTCCATTATCGACCCCAAAGCTCATACGAAAGAGGCACGTGCCGGTTTATATCTGATGGTGAGCTTGGGCAGCCTGTGGTTGGGTTATAGACCATGCTCTCCAGCACCACTCATATAGACTATCAGTTTTCTTGCGTTACGAATGTAAGCCAATAATAAATATTGAATCACATGATGCAGTAAAAAAAAAACAGTTATTGGATTGCAACACGGAAAGCAGGCCAGAGGAGCTCGGACTGTTCTAAGGTGGTGTTTCATCAATGCTCTATTATCGACCCCAAAGCTCATACGAAAGAGGCACGTGCCGGTTTATAACTGATGGTGAGCTTGGGCAGCCTGTGGTTGGGTTTTAGACCATGCTCTCCAGCACCACTCATATAGACTATCAGTTTTCTTGCGTTACGAATGTAAGCCAATAATAAATATTGAATCACATGATGCAGTAAAAAAAAACAGTGTTTGGATTGCAACACGGAGGTCAACGAAGTGCAGGCCAGAGGAGTTCGGTCTGTTCTAAGGTGGTGTTTGATCAATGCATAACTGAGGGAAGAAATCAGTGAAATAAAGGTAAGAGATGAAGAAGTACTAATGGTATTAGGTACGTTAGCAAAGTTTTGCATGAATGAAAACTATACATTCAAGGCATCCTTTACAATTCTCTGTTGAAAACGAAACCGGAAAGCCGACACTTGTACCGATCGCTTTGGATAGCCTAATTCTGTAAAATGTTTAAACATTACAGTAAAGGGAAGTATTGAGGTATATCAAATCAACACTTACTGATAAATGAAATCTTTATCAATACAACTTCAACTCTAACTTGATATTTTCGTTTCGTCGTTCACGTATACGTTGAGTGGTGTTTGCATGATCACTGGGAAGTGAAAGCAATTCTCAGCTGTACAGAGCAAAACACGACATCACATCGCCATACTAATTTTGCGTTTACGACAAGCTTTACATTTGCCTTTTTCGGATCAGAATGTTCGCGTGTTTAAGCTGTTGGTGGTAAGAGTAAACATTGTGTATGCATCGAATCATTGAAGGGTCACGCAAACACGGAATTTAGTAGATAGATTCTCTAACGCACGTGCGTACCTGAAAAAGTCGAAAAAATAGGAAGATTTGGGACTTGAGGGTGGCGGAAGGAGGTAGGGGGAGTGTTTGAAAACAGTGATTGTGCGTACCTCTGAAAAAGTCCTGGCTACGCCCCTGCAAATTGAAACATTCTTTTTACAAGTTAATGTAATTCCAACATAATTGAGATTATTGAAAACCTCTTAGCATACGAAACGTCAAGTTTATTATAAAACTGTTGCGTTGGTTTACCGATGTTTACCACCGCTGTTTGTATTTTATTTCTATATTAATAGCAGTTCCTGCTTCGTTTTCGAATTCGATGACCTGAAGGTCACGCAACATTAATACAGATTACTAAGAGAAAGTTACACATAGTGGGAAATTTTATCAAACCCCGCGGGTTTGCCAGGAGTGGAATTTTCGAATTACCCGGCACAGTTTTTCCTAGAACATCCGAGGATTTTGTCTAAAGGGGTTGCATTCTGGTAATTAACGCAAAACGTTTTCCCGGAAAAGCTCGGCAATGATAAATATTTAATCACATGATAAAAAAAATCCTTCATGCTTACAATGTATGATATGCTGAAACAATATAGTAATAGTTTTCACTCCGACTTCCAAGCTATGATTGATACTAACGGGGATGAACTAAGAACTAAACAGTACCGATCCAAAGTAATTGAAAACTTTAAAAATGACTTAAAAATTCATCAATATGAGATGATCAAATGTCGGCAAGAAACTTACATTTTACTCTATATTCAAAACAGATGTAATTACCTCTAACTCACTTGAACTCATTACAAACCAGAAACATCGGCGGGCAGTAGCAAAACTTAGGGCAGGTAATCATAACCTAAGAATTGAAACTGGAAGACATTCCATCCTTAAACTCCCTGAGCATCTGAGAATCTGTCAATACTCACAGCAGCTCAAATGAAGTTGAAAACGAAGCACGCTTCATTTTATTTTGCAATAAATATGACACAATTAGAAATTCTCTGGTAGAAGATATCATTAGCAAATATCCCGAATTCGTTTATTTAAATGCTAATAACAAAATTGTTTTTCTCTTTAATAGCACCGATGCTTTTATTTGTAAAAGATTAGGTCACTTCATTTACGAAGCTTTTTCATTAAGAAATGAACCATTAGTTACAAGAATTGTAAATTAACTGATTTTGTTACTTTAATTTTATACTTTTGCTTTTGTTTTTATATGCAATACCATTTGTAATTGGGAATGCAAATAAACTATTGTTGTTGTTGATACGGTAATAATATACAGTTATTGGATTGCAACAAGGAGGTCAGTGAAGTCACGTGTGGGAGCTCAGGCCGCTCAGTAAGGAAGTGTTTGATCATTGCACAACTGAGGGAAGAAAATGAAATAAAGGTAAGAGATGAATAACTGCTAATGACTGACAGGAAGAACATACATGTACTAGGTACGTTTACAAAGTTTTGCACGAATGAAAACTATATATACATATATCAACATATACATGTATTAATGCATCCTAATTACAATTCTCTGTCGTTGAAAACGAAACCGGAAACTTGTACCGATCGATTTCGATAGCCTAATTCGGGTAAAGCGTTTAAATATTTGGAGAAATATAGATGTATAACCCACATTTACTGATGGATAACATCCACATAATTAGAACGTCAGTTCTAACTAGATCTTCTCGTTTGATCTACTCGCATATACGTTGAGTGATCACGTTCCGCATAGTGAAAGCAATTCTCAGCCGGTATAAGCAAAACGCGACATCCCATCGCCATACGTACTAGTTTTGCGCTTTAGACAAGCTTTTCAATCAAACAATCGTGTCGAAGCATCAGACCGGTTCGTGTGTCCGAGTAAACAGCTGTTGGTTAAAAGGTAAATTAATTGGGTCACGCAACCGAACAGTAGTGCCCCAAATCATAATTTCTGCAACACAGAATAGACCCTCAGAATACAAATTCGGTTCGAATCCCGTTTAAGCATGAATTTTTTTTCGAGGATCACAAATTTCACTCATATTATTATGTTATGATATTCAGTTATGGCGTTTTTTATTTTTTTTTTTTGCCGATTTATAACTATATACTAGTAGTTCCATATTGGAAGTGAAGTGCTGCCTCATTGCGAGATGCTGGTTAAGCTGGATAAGAATATTGAAAACGTCGGGTTGACATAAATCAAATTTACGCCATCGCCGTGGAATTGGGCAACAATCCTTTAGTTCTGTGCATTCCGAAAGGTCTTAGATTTTTCCCACATGTAAATAATCTATTTGTTTTGATTTCGAGCCGGTTATTTTCCCGATTCTCCAATCATCCGCGTCAGATTTTATAGACGAATACATTGCGTTTGTTTAATAAAAAGTGAACACTGGACAGAGAAGGAAGAAATATAAGCGTGGTAGGAATCCCAATTTATTTCCCTTCTTTCGGTTGTTTGCCTTTCATGAATTTTTATAGTCGTGAAGTTGGAGGAACAAAACAGCCTCGGGTGCAAAAATTCACCGCCGATGAAGATGCAAACAGTGAACGTTTCTTGCGAGTTTCGCTTGCGCTAGTGAATGTTTCTCGGGCGAAAATAACCTTATAAATGCGATCACTTTTTTCATTTAATTTTCTTTTCTATGTTTCGGATACGGAGGAACATAAAAAATTGGATATATTTTTGCAAGATGCGTTGCGTTACTGGGAAGGTTTCATATTACTTTTCACATTATGCAAATTGAAGCATTTTTACCTCAACTGAAAAAAATATAGAAAGGGCTAAATTTGTTTCTCTCCTCCTAAATTGTAACTTCTGTCGTTAACTTTGATTAAATGTATAAGTGTCATTCAAAATTTATTATAATAATGGTAGGAATACTTCTAGCAAAACTGTCAATTTGAAAAGTTGTTTCGACCCCCGGTTCCGGACCAGACAAAATAAACTGAAAGATTCTGACACAGTAGACACGCTATTTGTGCGATCTCGCACGCTTGTGTCTTCTTGTTTTTGAAGGTTAACGCGCTTCTTTGTTAGCGTGCTCATACTATTCCAATACTCCCTATTATCAAATCGTGAACTAACGTGCATGCAGATTCCCAAGACTCATGAAAGCTTATTTTCCAATATGCCTAATACAACGACGCCCAAGTACATGTATACGCTCCCACAGCATCTTGTTCAACAGAGATCCAGCAACTACGTTGGCCCTGAGAAGAACCTTTGTCCATGTTCAACTGATTTCCAGCGTACTTTTAGACATTACCAAGTCGAATGGATAGCAAAACAGCTTGAAAACCAGTCCAATATGGCGTCGAAACCGAAACAGCTTAGTCGTGCATCTATGCGCTGCTCGAGTCGGCTTGTCATTACTTTGTTTTGATTGGATGCCGAGGCTCTCTCGAGACTCCCGACGGTTTCGTAGTACATCTTGATTGGTTCTCGAACAATTCATTGTTATATTCGGAAAACCGAGACAGAGGCACGGACAGAAAAATTCTCCATCCAACGCCATTAGTAAACTGCCTGCGGCAGCAAAAATGAGACACGTCTCTTTAAAACCGAAACAGGAAGGCAAGCTTTGAGTATTTGAGATTCATATCGATCCAGTGACGGAGTCTTCTGTAAACCGTGTTATCAGGAACGGTGTAACGTTGATACAGAGCTTTAGTTCCACCAACTGGAGCCTACACTGAATACCGAAAATGTCGCTCAAGAAAGACCCGGCCGGGAAACCTGATAGAGGTATCGCTTATCTCTCCCAGATCAGGAAGTAGGAAGTTCTCAAGCCCGGGGGGGGGGGGGGGGGGGGGGGGGGGGGGGGGTACTCAACAAAGTTTTGTACGGGGATGCTTCGCCCCGAGGTCCAAACCCTTACCCTTTCATATACCGTTTTTGACAGAAAAGGTACCCCTTTCATATACCTTTCATTGAAAATGGTACCCCTTTCATATACCTTTCGTTGAAAATGGTACCCCTTTCATATAGCCTTTGCGTGCGTCTGTTTGATATATTTTGAAAGGCCCTTTTTATAATACTTAAATTGCAGTTTTCCCTACCTTTTTTATGCTTCAACTCGTGTTTTCGCTACCATTTCCTATTCTTCGCGAAATCCCTACCCTTTCATATACTTCAACTCGTGAAATCCCGACCCTTTCATATACCTCCAGCCTAAAAAAGGTACCCCTTTCGGGCGGAGCATCCCCGTATAGCCCATTATAGGGAGTACCCCCCTCCCCCGGGTTCTCAAGACAACGAGGACATTTCACAGAAGATTTTCTTTCCACTGTACTGCGATTGAACTTTTTTCGGTCAAAAAATAAGCGCTCTAGATCTGAATATAACTGCCTGATTTCAGAAGAAAGACAATGCAAGCGTAGGTAGTTTCTAGAAAAAACTTTTCAGGAATTCTAAAAACCGGTGCGATGCAAAATGCGACTTGCTCAGGAACAGAAGACAACCTCACGACAGGGCATACACATGTAATTTCTTTCAGATAATTGTTTTGTTCTTTTTTTTGTTGTTGAATACATGTATGTGACCGAGTTTTGCCAAATCAACGAAATTCACAATATTAACTGAAAACATTTCGATTTCATTCATGAAACAATTTCGTAAAACCACAATCAAAAATATGATTTACCTTATCGTGATGAATCCGTCGCTTGGTTGTAAGAATGATATTTTTAGTTCTTAAAACGAATTATCCGTCTCAGATAGATAATTTGTCTCAGACGAATAATTTGTCTCTAGAATAAATTCGGTCATTGACATCGGGAACTAACTGTGATGGAACTATTCGTTCGGATCCTCACCCGGGATCTGCCCGTCATGATTCATAATACATTTCACTGTGTTTGTCTTTAGATTCAGCTGTGGCCTCTGAGTAACGCCACAAAATGAGTGACCAAGTAAAGGCGTATTTACACGTCGTATACGCCGGCTTTGGAGATGCTGCCATTTTGGAATTTGAATCTGGTGAGTAAAAAACACTCCTTGAATCATTTTTTAAAAGCTTCTCAAATTTCATTTACCATTTGATCTTTTTTTTTGTTGTCTGTTGTTTTGCATTTTGTTGAAACTGTTGTCGCTCGTCTGCATTCTTTAAAAGTTTATAGAAAATGTGTCCTTCGCAGAATTGTAGTCAAAAACGCTTTATTTTCACTGTAGTTGTAAGCCTTGACTCGAGAAATGTAATCACAAAAAGGCTTTAAATGCTTTTGTATACACTTTCTTACTCGTTTAATTACTATGATAAAACATGTTTTTTAGCCAATCTATGCGGTACTGTCATAAAACACTTTCGGGCATTTGGGGACACTGGGAAGATTTAGAAAGTACTAACTCGCTTCTGGCTCGTAATTTTTAAATTTATCTCGTGTTCTTAAATACCTGTCGTGTTTTATGTGGTATAATACATGACTTGGCTTTTACTAGATAAATATGACGTTCTTTAGAGTCAGTTAATAATGTCTCAGCCTATTGATCGACCGACCGACCGACCGACCGACCGACCGACCACTTCGCGTATTCACGAGTTAAAACGAACTCGTACCGGAGTTTTTTTCTGACGGATTTTTCTCTTGAGAGTTTGATATATATTCTCAAATAAACTATTAAAAAAAGAGAAGACAAAAGATTATAAAATTAACGGGGCAGTGTCTCGGAGATTTTGGCTTTTTACTTACTTCAGTACAAAATAATACTATAACAACTGATCAGAACGTAATCAACCAATTCTTGAAAGAGGCAAAACCCATGGTTTGTTCTAGCCCATTTCATAAAAATGTGCGATTCGTTCAGACACACTCCGTCTATGACTAGAGACCCTCATCGACGGGTTAGGTACACTTTGGTAGTGATATATTACAAATCCTGACCATTATTTTTCTGTTTATACAAAAATATCTTTTGATTTTTCAAATGACACCAAATCCCCGTGACACTGCTCCATCAAGCAGTTGTCAACAAAGTACTTAGCCTGCGAATACAGCCGCCTCTCATCGCTCCCGGCCGCCAGGGGCGTTCGCGCGAGAGAGCTCTCTCGCGCAAAACGCCCCTGGCGGCCGGGAGCGATGAAAGGCGGCTGTATTCGCAGGCTTCAGAGTACTGGAACAATCTGAAACATTATTGTTCAATCTATAGGTGGAAAGCGCCGGTTCTATTTGGTGGACGGGGGTCCAATCAGATATGTGGGAGCGGGTAAAACCCTTGAAGATCGAATCAAGAAACTTAAAAAACTGCAGCTTACTCGGCCTTACTACCAATATCTCCTTTACACTCTAACCCGTCTGGCATGCGATCAAAACAGCAAAAGCAAAGGTACGTATAATTAGATAACTAATATATAGGGTTTTATCTTTCGATAGCCTTTCCATAGCGTTTCTTAAAGTTGAGCTAAACTACATTTTTTTGCATGTACGCCAAATGTTGGTGTTATCGACCCTTTCCGATTTGAAAGAGTGGCTAGAATCCAACAAATTATACAGAAAATATAAAATTTTATCTTCAGAAAATGTTTTACTAGCACTGAATCAATATTACACAACTCTGAGAGTGAGACAGAAATCTGGATCAACATTTATTTAAATAAACAACGTATTTAACCGCGTCTGCTGGTTTCACAGCCCGCAATGGCAATAAACCGTACAATAGTATTTCTATTAATTTAAACGGATTATAATTTACAAAATAGACTATATATAAAACTATATTTATTAAAATTACAAACAGAATCAAGCAAAATATATCATTCGGTGTAACTGTTCAAAATAAAAATATCTAATTTGAAACTGTTATCCAATAAAAATATTTGGTCCAACTAGCTATATATATATATATATATATATATATATATATATATATATATTTATATTATATAGTGCGCGCCAGAATCAATCCTCTATGATCCATTACCTACAACTCAAACCAATACTTCACTCAATTTTCCTCATTTTCCTGGATTGCATGTATACGCTCCCTGATCAAACTAGCAGCAAAGGGAAAGTTTTCTTTCTTTCAATCGTTCGTATAGCTAGAGCTTTAGGAGTTTTCATATTTGGCATAACTTACCCAGAGTTACACGAATGCCCTTTTTTGGGGGGGAGATGGGGGTGGGGGAGAGGCGGGGGGCTTCGAAGTCTTCGCTACTTGAGCGCCTTATAGTAAACTTGCCAATAAAAATTGCCATTTTCTATTATTTTATACATCCATTTATCATGATTCTATAGACAAAAGCTAAGGGAATAAAAACTTCATTCGTTTGTTTCCCACAATTGGGAGGGAGGTTGGGATAACTCGAAACAGCAACTCGTTTGCGTTCTCTCATTCATGCCACTTCTTACTCTAAACGTTCACTCATTCAAAAGCACTGAATCGATACCTGTCACTCCTTATGACTTACTCTAGCCTACGTGGCAGGCGCTGGAAAGAGATGGGGAAGGGAGGATTTTGGCGCGCACGAAGCCCCTCCCTTCTTGCTCAGCGTTCTCTTCACGCGCTTCGCGCACGCCCAAAATCCTCCCTTCCCCTCCTCTTCCCAGCGCCTAGGATAGTGATTTTCCTGAAAATTATCTGGAAACATTTTGAAGTGACAGATCAATTATCAAATCTTTAATACTATTGAATTTGGAGTCACCTTCTCCCCCTCAACCCCCTCCCCCACCCCAACCGCCAAACCAAACAAAACATACGATGTAGACACGGAATTTGGATGTTTCATATTGTGACAAGAGATTATAATTGGATAGAGAGGGAGTCTAGGGGCGTTGGCTGGGATACCTTAATTGCAAAAAAGTTATTTTTAGTAACACTGCGGACTAATGCAGAAACATTTTCCGGTGAGCTGGTTGACTTCCGGAAGACTTGCTTTCTTTAATCAGTGCGTCAAATCGAGGCGGAGTTATC
The DNA here is from genome assembly GCA_024195265.1 of Dendrophyllia cribrosa. Taxonomy (NCBI): domain Eukaryota; kingdom Metazoa; phylum Cnidaria; class Anthozoa; order Scleractinia; family Dendrophylliidae; genus Dendrophyllia; species Dendrophyllia cribrosa. The sequence continues at coordinate 41,705,050 of JAJLRJ010000004.1, forward strand.
AAATTAAAACAATGGTGACCATCGCGGTGGTAATTTCGCATGTGAAAAAGAAAGTAAAATGGTCCTGTTTGAGCAAAGAACGTTATATAGTACCACAGCGGCTGGATACATAGATCTCCATCTGTCTTAAAACACAAACTGTTGCACCTGATGCGGTAAAAAGGGGGCTGGACAATTCAACTTACCTTCTGGCACGTGACTTCACCAATATATTTGCACGTGACCAGTATATTTGAAATTGGAATCGAATGTTCAAATTCAGAATTGCCATATGAAGAGATTTTGGATTTTTATCAAAAATAGAAGGCCATGAAACATGGCTTATAAAGATATATTGAAATATATCAGGTGCGTTAATATGTGTACGTTGAAATTATTTTTCAATATTAAATTGCGCCTTTCGTTCAACCGTAAACTGAAAACAAATAAATACAGCTAGCATGATTTATTTTCAACTAATAATCTGCACCAGCTTTTCTTATGTGAACTCATTGCTTTATACTGATCTCTCTTCGCAAAATTCACAATCCAAGAAGGTTTCCCCGATCACCGCCCCCTTGTCAGGTCGAAAAGACACTTCATATGCTGTGTCATTTTTCTATTGCTACTCTGGCGTGCTTGTGTACCTATCTAGTAACAACTCAGTTTGCAATAAAACAGTTATTGTTATATTGAGGCGTTACAATAGTAACGAGTAAAACATGATTTTCAGCTGATCAGAGTGTGCGCAACTTCCAATTTTTCCAATGTTTAGTTAACCACTCAAACAAAGGACACTAAGCCTGTTTTTATTTACAATAGTAGCAGGGAGTTTGAACAATTCAGCAATGCACTGGGTTTTTTTAGTATTGTCACTTAATCAAGAAAAAATAGTGATAGATAGGCTGCTTATTTGCTGATCATAGAATGACGTGCTAAAGTCGAGTTTTAGTGAAAAAAAGGCGCGAAGTATGACACGAGTGTAAACAGAAAAGAAATTAAAAGCTTCGTTCCTGTAAATCAGTTGTTCCTTTTCATGACATATGGCCAGCAGAATTATGCGGCCTTGTATCCATAAGCTAAATAATAAAGCGCGTTTTAACCCATTCACTTTCGGAGTCAACTATGGTGACATGCAATGTAGTACTTTATGAGTCTGTCAAAGAAATCCTATGGTGTGAGCATTCAAATAAAAGGGAGCTTAAGGTGGCTCCAAGTAGTTTTTTTGGGGGTAACACTTCCTTTTTTGAATGCGCTTATACATAATCTTACTTTAGCTCAATGAAACTGAATTTGTTACCACATGCTAGGCTTGACGTTTCCACTCTTTTTAAACTGCACTTGAATAAAAAGTTCGATCTCTTTATTGCCGAGGAATTAGTCAGAGCAGGGAGTAATAATTTAAGTCTGAGGAAACTTTCTGTGGTAATTTAATGATAATTTGTGAGACCTATGGAATGTTTTGACCGCTTATATTTCAAACATGAAAAAACACGTCTTAAAAATGTTTTAGCGATTTATTTAAAATCGAACAGTTTAATTTGTTTGAAATTTTCCCATTTAGTGTGCTAGACTGTATAGATTAAAGCGCATTTATTCGCTTGTCGCGGGTAGCCCCAAAATCGAAAGATATTTAGGAAAAACTGTTTTTCGCCATATTTGTTGACCGTTGCTATGGAAACGCTGATGATTAGCATAAAAAGAGCATCATCCAAAACTTTCATCCAAGCCTAACACCTGGTATCAAATTCAAGTTCATTGAGCTAAAGTAAGATTATGTATAAACGAATTCAAAAAGGGAAGTGTGACCCAAAAAAAAAAACTACTTGGAGCCACCTTAAGCAACCACGACGGCGACGGCAGCGAGAACGGCACAAAACAATAGGTGAAATGAGCGAAAACAATGCCAATAATACACGTGCGTTTTACATTTTGGTACATTTCTTTGCCGTTCCCTGCAAAACAACAACGTCAAATGATCAAATTATAGGTTTTGTGGAGAACGTGAACGGTTAATTTTCCTTTTTCCATTTGAACTGGAAAGCGACCCCATCAAATTCAGCTCCAAGACAATCCAGACACATTAGGCAAACTAAACAAATTGGAACAACTGCAAAGTAATTTAAAAAAGCGTGAATCCTTTTTTCAAGTGACGTTTTCCTTGGTGTTGCCGTCGTAGTTGCTTTTAAGCAAAAGGGAGCTTAAAAGCTCCCTTTTGCATGGTACCATTTGTTTTTTAATATTTTACAAAATGAAATTTGGGATGATGAACTTCTGAAGTGAGTGAGCGGTATTCCACCACACGGTAACGCAATACCCCAATACCTATAGGGGGTGAGGTGTAATACAAATACCTTCACCCCATCTCACAAGCCCGGATGTTGTCACGCAACAAGCGCTCGCCACGATGTTACAAATGCTTATCAATACTAATAAAATTACTGAGGAAAGAAGGCATAAAAATCCTATTCGCAAGCAAATATTCCCTTTTTGGCACTCTCGGGAGTTAAAGTGGTAATACTAATCGTTTAATGAACTGTTGATGTCCTGTTGCAATCGATGTGCGACATTTGCAACTCTCAGCGTTAATCACAACTCATTCCTATAACTGCAACTTTGGCGAACTTTGCCATAACTAAATTCATAACCGCGAAAACTTTCGTAATACCCCAACCTCGGGTAACACTTGCGCTTTGGTTTTGCATTGCTACGCTTCATGATTGGCTAAAAAAAAACTCGCGCCAATTTCTCAACCAATCAGAAGTAAAACAAAAACCATGAACCATCATGAATTACTCGCACGCATTTTCCCGCGCTTGGGGTCGGCGGCATGTATTTCGTTTTTACAAGGGTTTAAGGGTGGAGAGACCGGCTTCCCGAGCCCGGTGTATTTGCTATCCTTGTGTTTGCGATCTCAAAGAATCCTGGTATCATTTCTGACGAGAAATTTGTTGCGAACTTGCTCTAATCGATCAGCAAAAGCGAACTGAAGGAAAACCCTTCTCTGTTGACTTTATTTGCCTTCAAATAATTTTTGAATAAATCTAGATTCAAATATTTTCCGCTTCTTTTTTACTATACCCCCGGGACATTTGCCATTTTTTTCCCAAAATGCTAATGCCCGGGGTTTGTCCCGGGGGGACACTACTGGAATTGACTGATGCATAGTTATGGTAACTGACGATTGCATGAAAATAATGTATTGGCGTTGACGACTGTTTATGAGGGCCACCAAGAGCGATAAACTGAGACGGATGAAAGCGCACGTGATTGGATAAGAGCGCAAAAAAGTTAATTGACGTTCAACGGAGGTTATGGAGCGCAAGAATATAGCTGCATGCTGTATGAGCGTTTACGACATCACACTAGAGTTGCAAGTAAGCCATCGATATTGATTGAAACACTTGAAAGATAATGAAAGTACAGTGATTAATGAGAGCGAATGATGCTGCGTGAGAATTGACGCGAGGTTAGCAGAGTTGATATGAGGACATAAAAATTAACTAGAACGAAAAGTTGATTAGCGCGTATGAAAGTTTGTGATACCAAACGAATGTTGCTATACTTAGGAGCGCTTAACGTTGTTGGTATACTGAGAAAGAGTTGATAATCAACAGCGCACGAGAGTTAACGAGATGGAATGATCCTGCATTGGTGTTGACGACGCCATAAAAAGGTGGTTTTATCAGTGATGTGAGATAGATAAGAGCGCACGAAGGTCGACAAAAGGAAGTGGTAATTGATTCGAGTATACAGGAGTTCACAAGAACGCGCGTAGTTGATGCGAGTGTGTGATATTTATGAGCAGTGCAATAGGCCGACGAATGAAGTTTGACGAGAAGGCTAGAAAATCTACGACAGCGTACCAAGGTAGACAGGAGGGCATGATAGTTTACAAGAGCCTACGAGGGCCGACGAGAGCGCGGAAGAGTTGATGAGAACGTACGAAGGTTGACGAGTGGGCATATTTGAATGATGGGAGCGCATGATTACTGATGAAATCGTATGAACTGACTGACAAAAGCCGACGAGAGTCGAGTTGGCGTACGAAGTTACAAGAGCACATAGGAGTTTCTAATGGTGTGTGCATTTTAACGATATCGCAGATGAGTGCACGAAAAAACATGTGTATGTAAATTGAAGACAGCGCACGAGGATTGGTGAGAGGGTACGAGAGTTGATGAAGACATACTACGGTTGAAGAGCACATACGATTGATGAGAGCGTTTGAAACGCATGAGAAATTACGAGAACTTGAAGAGACAACCGTGAAGTGAGAGATAAAAAGAGCGCATGCGAATTTAAAGATAACGTATGAGGGTTGGCGAGAGTGCATTAATACTTGATGAAAGCGCACTGGAGTTGACGAAAGTGGAAAATAGTCGACGAGAGCGTACAAGAGATGATTAGATCTAGAGTGCACGAGGGTTGACGAAAGAGTAATGGTTGACGACAGCCGAATCGTACCAAAGTTAATTAGTAATTACGAGAGCCCATGATAGTTGACGACAGTGTCCGAAGGTTGATGAGAGCGAATCAGTAAGAGATGGTGAAAGCGCATTACAGTTGACGATAGTGTAAAAGGATTGACGAGAGCGAATAAGAGACGACAAAAACGCACGATAGTTAACGACAGTGTATGAAGGTTGATGAGAACGACAGCGCGTGCTAGTTGACGACAGTATCCCAATGTTGATGACAGCGAATGAGAGACAAGAGCGCATGATAATTGACGACAGTGTCCGAAGATGCATGAGAGTTGACGAGAGCAAATAAAAATGACGAGTGTAAATTAAAGTTGACAACAGCGAACGAAGGTTGACTGACAAGTCTCAATGTGGAGGACGGCGTACGAATGTTCACGAAATCGCGTAAGAGATGACAAAAGCATAAGAAAATTGCCAAGAACCCTTAAGAGTTGACAAAATCCCTGAAAATCATAAGAAAATTCACAAGAGGGGATGAGAGTTGACGATAGAATATCGCAATTGCCAAGAGAGAATAAGAAATAATGGCAGTGCATGATAGCTAACGACTGCGTAAAACTCAAGTGCAGAAATGAAAGACAGTGGAAAGAAAGCTTGATAGTCCACATCATCGTGCGAGGTTTAACAAAATGCAAATGATAAATAACAAGAGGCTCCAAGCAGCCTATACTCATGCGCAAGAAAGTTTTACGATATATTTTAAACGTGATAAGATGTCCGATCTCTGGAGAAGAGTTACTCCTTTCATTCAGTCGTTCCTGCAAACCACGTTGTTAACTATTGCATGTTTTGTAAATGAAGACTGTACCACAATGAAGCCAGTGATTCTTTTAAGTCTTATATATACCTAAGGTGAACATTAGTAAAGTTAGTAGGGTTGTAGAAGATGCTGTCGTGACACTTCAGTTACGCTGTTTTACCAGAAGTGGGAGTACCCGGAAGTCACTAAACAGGAAGTCTATGAACTGGAAGTGCACAATTTAAATAAGAAGAAGAAACACGGAGCCCATTTTTAACTCATGCCGCTACGCGCATGAGTAATGAGAGCGAACGAATGTTGACGAGAACACCTGAGATTCAAAAACAACTGAACGAATCTTCACTAAATGTAGAAGACAACTTACGAGGGTTAACAATACCGATAAAGACGGATGGATGAAAGCGCACGAGATTTCATAAGAGCGCATTGTAGCACTTGTGAAGTAATAAGAGTACAGAGCTTGACGAGAGCGAATGTTGAATGAGAGGTAACCTGAGCGAATGCTACGTCATGAGAGCCTACTTCAACATTCAACTCGGCATGATAATCAAACTATTCAACATTTGTTAACCAGCATTCGCAACACCTACGCGCTGATCAACAAATGTTGAACCCGCGTGTATCATAGCTTAATAGTTGTTTTAAGGCTCAGCCTAAAACAATTATAATTTCCTCTTTCTACTCCCTCGCAGCGAGTCTAAAACAAAATAAGAGAAGGCTAATGAGGCCTGGTAGCAGTTATTTTAGAGAGCAAGAAAGGCAGGCGAGAGGAACAAGATGCTGTATATGTGACCAGTTTTAAGCATATAATTAATTTTTCCAAAATATTGAAATTGTTTATCAGTCCCCTACGACGCATTCCAGGCCTTATTGCCTCGAAAAATGACTGCTACCCAAGCCAAAGTCGACGAAAATATTTTATTGAATTGCATTAAAATGTTACAGAATGATATGGGAAAAGGTCGAGAAACTGTTCAATTCAATTATCTTATTTTTATCCAGCTTTTTTCTGAACAATAATAAATGTTCTTGGCTCGGTATTTTGAAAACTAATCATAGCGCGTGTTCATTCGAGGTTTGCGTCTGTCTCTCTTTCTCAAAGTACTAATTATAGGATGGTATGAAAGTATGGCAAGAAAATGACAGAAATCCACATTGACATGTTTCAAAACTGAGATTAAAGTCGATGTTTACTACCGCATTGATATAATAACTATATTGCATGTAAAGTAGTCATTTATTTCTTTAATTTTAGATTGGGTAATTATTTTTATTTATAGTTCAGTTAGTTTTATTTTGTTTAATTCAGTGTTATATTTTCAATGAGGTTTTCTGTCTGGATTTCATTCATATTTCGTTGTGGCTAATTTCACTCACAAGTAGAAAGTATAGAATTCAGTAGAAACAAAACCTTGGCTTAATTTTAAAGTGCTGGATTAGTATCAATCAGCTTTCAAAAAACCGAGCCATGTGAATTATACCTTGTAAGAAAATAGGTAGAAGAAAATATAGTTACTTGAAACAAAGACCTGTAGAAAATATCATACTGTACATAGTAAACTCTGGTTCTCACTCGTGAGCTGAAATTTGAAAACCGAGAAGAGAGCAACAGCTAAATCGAAATTTTTCTTTTTCTACTACATTAATTAACAAAAATTGTTTCCCTTCGAAGCATCGATATTCATTACTTGCAAACACTCTTATGCCACCAATGTGAAAATTCTTCCAACTCTTTTCCACACATTTTATAATTATATCATTGCCAGAAAATGAAATTCTTCGTGTTCTGATTTCATAAACAGCAGCTTTGTCTGTCTTGATTCTTCCCAATGAATTGAACCCGGTTGAAAGGCTAGCGTATGTCGATCACTTTTCACTCATTTGAAATCCAGCTAAACAACTTCATGGTGACTTCATGACCAAGGAAACGCCCTAAAAATAGAAAAGATACAAAATTAGTAGACGGATGACGGATCTCACTAGACTCGGCCTCCTGTTCTTCGAGCTCTTTAACTATCATTATCCGCGCCTCCTGATCATAACTAATAAGCATTTTCGTTTCCAAAGACCTTGTTGCTGAACAAAAGGAATGCTGTATGACACAGTATTGGTGATGCTAGAATGTCCGCCCAAAATAGAGATAACTGTGAGAAACATAGTCCCCATATTTTACGTATATTTTACGTATATTTTACGTATATTTTACGTATACCACTTTTCGAGGCATGCTTACATGAATTTGTGCTGTTTTCTTTAGCAAACAATCCATTTTCCCTCAGAATAAAGGTTATTTTCGTATTTTTGTAACGAATCTGGTTCAGTTTGAAGACGAATCTGAAAAAAAAAACAATTGAAACCACCAGAGTAAGCAATACTGATCAAACTCTAATGGCGGGAAAGTAGATATTGAAGTTTGCCTTACAAACGTTATTGGCATGTATTGCCAGTGAGAACATTCGTATAACCCATTCCCTCCCTCCCATCTCCAATCCAACAGCCCCTTCCCGATCCCAGCCAGACACACAGACACGCACACCATTTGTTCCCCCAGGTTTCCAATCCAGACTTCTTTGGATAGGCGTGTACTGAAGTTTGTTTGTTAAATTATTATCATTAGTGGTTCTCATCCAGCTCCGAGGAGTTTTCCTATCTCCACAAAGAAGATTTAGGTTAACAGTTTTGTCTTGAAAATCACTTGCTGGTGATGTTTGGCCTAGCTGTCATAAATACATCATATTAAACCTACCGATTGAAATTGTCGTTATGACTGTAAGCTGCCAAACGCGATGAGAGAAGTTCCAACTCATGTTCAGTTTTATTGTCTTTCCACTGAATGTTTCTCTTTCCACTGCAGCTGATGATAAATATTGTTAATCTGCAAGCTTAAAACGCAATCAGTCAGTACAAGTTATGAAAAGGTGGCAGTTCTCCTAATGTAAGTCGTGATAATTTATCATCTCCAGTTCTTGCCCGTGATGTCCACAATAGACAAAAAAAATTGAAACTCCTGCATTTGGCCTAGCTCCGTAGGCAATAGATTAGTGATAGAGCTCTTTAAATTACGGCAGCACTTATATCATGTTATATGGCAAACTGAACTGCATAGGCTCGAATTCCTTACAACTGAGCGCTTTACTGTTAACTGTTTGTATTGGCCAAGGTTTCCATGATCATTTTAATTAACTCATTTATTCTTTCATCCGTAGTTCACTTTTTAATGTAAAATTATTATATTATTATTACAGAGCAATAAGAAATTTCAATCTAATATTTGCATTTTTGATTCAAAAAATTAAAACAAAATTGTGTGACCCTCACTTCAGTACACACTGTTCCCTGGCAGTAGTGGCAGCCATGATAGAGCTCTCCAGTGACCCGATAAAAAGCCTCCTTTCATAACAGCATGGTATACTATCGGTTGGCTCTGGGTTGAGCTACCCTCCATTCAACTGTGCCGATTAACGTGCGACCTGTTAGAACATGTCCCCGTTTTCATCCTGGGTTTGGACGGATGATCGTTTGGTGCAGAAGCCATAAATGTTGCTCTGAAAACTTAAAACACAGCAAGTCACTACTGGATTATAATGATCGGATGTCAGTTTCTCTAAAGTAAATATTGAAAAGCCATCATCTCCTCAGTGTTATTGTTGATGATGTTCTACAAAAGACAATTTAATAATACCAGATAAATTGCTTGAACTCAGTTTAGTTTGCAACATATGGCCAAATCCCGTGCAAGGCAGAATTTAACATTCTGTGTTTTATTTTACAACTTCCTGGGCCATCGATATTTCCAGGATCGCCGTTTGATTCATTCATCCATTTGTTCATGCGTTGTTTATAAATATGACTTTTTAAAGCTAAGTTACTACACCATTATTATTAAACTCAACAACAAGTCTTTACTTGAAATTGCAATCTGATTTCCAACTGTTATATTTTGGGATTTTCGGCGATACAGAAAACTGAAACAAAATTGTGACCCCCCCCCCCCCCCCCCCTTGAATACAGACCGTCCGTTCGGCGGTAGTACTTGATTGCCGGTGAACTAAATCCGGTGTGACCCGGATGAAACTACCTGTCATCCTACGTAGGCGATCACAGTACAGTATAGTATCGGTTAGCTCTGGATTGAGCCGTCCAGTCAACTGCGTTGATCTGCGATAACTGTACCCGTGTGCAATGCCGCTAGAATGTCACCGGTTTCACCTCGCGGGGCAGCTGACGTCGCAGAACACTCCAAGCTGTACTCTATACCTACGGGACGAGAAAGTGAGACAAGCACCAAGTGGAACGCACGAAACCCTCCACTTAGCTTTGGGTCACCACGTTTGCAGCTATTGGCCATCTTTCCGTTATTGATTTTGTTTTATCGATAATTGTGGGCTGGATTTCTTTAGTTTCTTTAGCAGTTGAATCAGTAACGGCAGAACAGTCAAACTAGGTAGCTGAGGTTGCCACCTGTCAATATGACCCGAGTTTGAAACCCGGTAGTAACGGATTTAATGAATGACTTTTGTGTTTATTTGCATTACATGATATGAATAGAATTATATCTTGCCTTGCAAATCGCGTTGGACGTACAGTATCTTGATCCTGACCTTTAATTCGGCATCCTGTAAAGGTTTGAAATTCAGTTATTTCCGCCACTTAAGGTTATTTTCTAACCTTTTGTTTTAATTTTTTAATTCGATTTTTATGTTCAATCGAAAGAAGAAAAAAGTGCTTTTAGGTTTCTCTTGTAATTTCACTACATTTGATATGGGTTTCTCAAAGCTCACAAATAAATTTCGACCCCTGAAGCTATTATAAACTCTGCTTGAAACCATTAAAACTATTCTGTACAAAACTTGGCATTTCGGGTCAAAAAGGTTTTCAGGACGTTTAAGAAAGGCACGCCTGTATATGAGATGTTCTATGCTGAACGATAAAAAGAGGCTTGCTTAGCTTAGACCTAAGTAGATATCCCCAGTCATAGGGTGGCCGAGCGATAAACGATACAGGGGACACGCGCGAAACAATTGCCTCGCGCGTGTTCATGATATATCTGTTTTTGCTTGATTATGCCTGATAGACAAACAAAACAGATCCTGAGTGCAAGATAACTGGCAAGATTGGTGTCTATTTGCATGTAGAATGTTATTAAAATATCAGAGTTTTACGTACCTCTTACTTTGTGTTTGGCACATAACATTATTTGTTCTTTGCATCTTCCAGAGTAGTACTGCTGAGAACTGGATCTGCGATAGTATGTTATCTGTATAGCTCTAGTAGAAAAAGGGAAAGACATTTAATCAAATTGATTTAAAAGAGACCTTCAGTCTGAATTTCAAAATAAGCCTAGTGAGGCGTGGCAAGTTTAGTTATTTCTTTCACCGAGGTTTTTACTAAAGATTGTTTTCCGCAATGATCTCTGGGTTCGCGCTATTGACGAATTCCTCTAATGCAGGAGAAAGAGAAGATTTGTCATAAGTACTTACATTGCAAATCTCCTGCTTTTTCTGTCAGACTTAGACTGATACTGATTCTTCGAAAAGGGAAATTAACGCAATAACAACGAACCCGTTATTGCCAATTCATAATTAATATTCTTATACCAAGACACTACAATGGTGTTCTTATTGACCAAGGTAAATGATTCACTGAAGACAGTCAGTTCTAAATCTCATTAATAATAATAATAATAATCCAGGAAATCACTACCGTGAAGGATATAATTTGCATAGATTTTGGCGATTTTATTCCTTCGTTTTCTCCACATTTAATGATCAGTTTGAGATCGAAGCTATATCCAACACTTAAAAGAGTGTTTCATCAGATATCCAAACACCTCGAAGTGGGCTATAAAAACTCGGAGGCCTACTCTGGGACCCAAAGTCGCCATAACTTTGGGCAACTTAAGGCGACTTTAGGCGATTTAAGCATATTTTCTCCAAAAGTTCAACCAAGTACAGTTGTGGTATATATAGGCATTTTTCTAAAATGGGAATCATCATGGTACACCATACTGCATTGTTTCAGAAAATATCCATACTATCTCCATGGAAGGTTTTTGGTTTGAATGCTCCACCAACCCCCCCTGCCCCCTGCCCCCTGCCCCCTGCCCCCCCCCCCCCCCCCCCCCCCCCCAACCCTTCTGCAAATTCCAGTTTAGTGGCTTTTAAGACCCTCCTCTGCTCCTCTGCCCCCTCCCCCTAGGGATTTCTAATAACCTCCCATGATGTGGGTATGGACCTGCACACTGAAGTCAATACAATAAACATGCAACAATGACCTAAACACCAGCTAGCAAGCAAGGTTGTTGCCACATTCGTCACAGGGCCAAAAGCTGAGGAATTAAGAAAAATCTATGAAATAGTAAGTGTCACAACACGAAATTTAGGGGCCCAGAGTGATTCCTTGGGCATTTCAGGATATAGGGCTCTGGTTAGGCAACAGCCTTGGCAAGCAAACTAATATTTTTCTGCCTCTACTATTAACCAAATTTAAATTCGGAATGCACAGTGGATGCCTCAAATGGGAGTGAGATGCCATAAACTGTATTTAATAATACTTTATTTCCTCAAAATATCATATACGTCTCTCGAAAGCAACCATTGCTATTCCAATGAGATTATTTTAAGAATGTTTTATATTTATATTATTGCCAACTTTCTTCAGATGCCATCATGGGTTGTCTTTATTTTGAGGAAATACATTATTGCCATAGTTACAAAGTTATAAACAACCTAAATTTACTTACAAAATACTTGTGAAAAAAAAAAATCTGAAAGGATTGTTTTCCATTCAGACTAAAATAAAAGTAAAACAATACCAACCATTAATTGTCAATGTCACAAATTATAAAGATAACTACCTTAGTGAATGCATCACCAACAGTAACACAAGTTGCCCGATCTATCTTGGCTCGAAACTTTGGTAACAGGCATGGCTTCCTTGCAAAAGCCTTTCATCCTTTCCTAGCACTCAACCAATTTGCTCCTCTCCGGTCTTCAACAGGCAAAACACTCCCACCCAATTGTTTGTTCCGTTAGCATGTGGCTTTTGTGCTTCTCTTACAATAGTCTGAGCTGATGGAAACTTGGATGATAAAATTGAAGCACATTCTTGCTTGAGGCTTACACACCGGCTCATCCGAAGCACTTGCAATTTGCAATGGGGAGCGTTTCACCCGCGATTGAGAATCATTTGGGTTGTTTGCGGTATGTTAGCCCTGAAAGCTGTCACTAATATTTCGGTACATCCTTAAAAGAAAGCCAGAGTACGTCCGCCATTTTCCTTTTGATCCATAATCCCTTTCGTAAACTTGTTACCAGGTTTCGTCCAACTTTTCAACATGTGCCCGGGAGCTGTGCCCGGGTCGTTTCCGTTTGATCGCATCGAAAAGTGCTCTCAGTAAACTTTGGTAAAACATTTGACAATAAAAATCTGCGATAAAATATTAGAAAACATAACACGACGTTTCGACGTTTCCAGAACGTCATTATCAAGTGAAAATGAAATAATGAAATCGAGTATATATAGTAAAAAGATGAATAAATTAAAAGGCACTGAAAGTCAAACAAAGAGTTTGGCCCTAATGGAGTCGCTCTGGGTGTTTAAATTGGGTCTTATTGTTCTTATGTACAACATTTCATTCCTCGCGAAGCGAGGGCCGAAGGCCCGAGCGTAGCGAGGTTTATAAATTTGTCGCGCGCGTGGGGATCACGCGTGGATCGCTGGAAGGCAAGCGAAATGGAATCTCGGGTCGCATTTATATATATTTATAATTCAACACATTGATACACTGCCCAAATATGGTCAAAAAGTTATCGATATATGTTATGTCCACATGATGTATAACCAGCGATGGCGGTAAATTTGGTATTTTGAAGGAAAGTGAAAATGACTGCTGCCAGCAATTTCGTGTTTTTGGGCGAAAAAGTGCGTGAACTATTAGTTAAAAAAGGAAAAAGAAAAAAAAAGAGAAGAAAAGAAAAGAAAAGAAAGAAAAGAAAAAAAAAAAGAAAATAAAAGAAAAGAAAAGAAAAGAAAAGAGAAAAAAATATTGTTCACATGATTGGTCAGGACAAAAAAGGCGCGAAATTTTCGCGTTGTCGCGGTCGCAGTGTTTCTTGGGTGGTTCAAAGTTTAACCGCTCGACAAGGAGTGAATGAAGGAGCACAATTTTCGTAAAATTGCTTTGGTAATCAACTCTGGAATATGATATAGACTTGATGCTTTCTCAGAAAAGTTTCTGATCTCGTCATTACGGCTGTAGGAGCTAAAAAACGAGCAAGTTTGTAAACAACATTGATCGACTCAGCTTGTACTTCGATGTTTGAAAATTTGGTGCTGATGGAAGGGAATAAAAAGCCAAATCAACTACAGGTACGATGTTTTAACCGTTTCTTTTATCTTTTAGCTGTGAATTTTTGTACGCTGCAGTTCTTTCCGACTTTTCGCCGCTATGTTTAGGTTCGTAGCCGTGTGTTTGTTCAATTTGTTTTGATTCTGAATTGAACTTTTTAAGATACGAAACACTTGTAACTAAGACATTCTATGCCATTTACTGTGTTTTAATTCTTGTAGTCACTACTCTGTCCCGTTCTTTGAGTAGACGAAAGCTCTTCGTAGAAACTCTCAACTGATTGTGTACGCTAAATTAATTTTAGCTTGGCAAAAGTTTCGGCATTCGCTGTTTGTTGTTTAAGAAATGGTCCGAGGTAAAATATTGTTGTTAGCCTTTTTACTTAATGAAGGTTGTATATCTCAATGATTTTTTTCTCGAAACTGTGATTTGTTATCAATGTGTTGAATTATAAAACAGTTATAGTGTTCAAATTTGCGCAATATTGACAAAGGCGCCACTTTCATTCCTGAACTGTGTGATGTTGCAAGTTTCGCGCGCTAAAACATATGTAAGCTTTTTTAAAAAATAAAAAGCTTGTCGGCGATATTTTCTCTTCAAACTGTGCTTTGTGTTATCAATGTGTTGAATTATAAAACTATTATAGCGCTCAAGCTTACGTGATATCGCCTAATTTTAGTTGACTCGGCCAACGGCCTCGTCGGCTAAGTATTAGGCGATATCACGCGCGCTTTCGCGCTATAATAGTTAAGGTAATTCCCTCAAATAGGATCTTATACTGAACTTTTTTTCAAACTTGGTACGATTGATAACCATGCTTAGAACTTTCAAAAAATGCAATAAAAAGAGTGGGTCACCGTGCTTGTTTTTACACTGTACTCCCTTTATTTATAGCGACATTTATAATTGCGCGAGGAATGTTCGAAACTCAAACGTCGAGAAAGGGATTGTTATTACCTGCAGAAACTATCATTTCTATTGAATTTTTAATATTAATTTATTTGATTATGCAACATTCTTTCAGCGAAGCTGTCGTTTCAAATTGCGCGGTCTTACAAATGTTGCAAGGAAATCGGACTGCTTCGTCATCACCACATACTCCCCATTGGCTCCAAATACAGAGTTTCACGCGGTTAAACACAGCATTAATTCCTCGCGAAGCGAGGGCCGAAGGCCCGAGCGTAGCGAGGTTTATAAATTTGTCGCGCGCGTGGGGATCACGCGTGGATCGCTGGAAGGCAAGCGAAATGGAATCTCGGGTCGCATTTATAAAAATATATCGCGTTGGTGTCCCGCAGTTGCCTTGCAACAAAACCTCGCCAAAGCTCCAATAACGTCATCCAATGTGACGCCGATGCCTATAAAAGGAATCTCGACCGCTGACAATGTCGCACTCTCAGGTTTATTCATGGAGCTGTTTATTCTTCGTCTTTGAAAAAATGTTTACTGTCGGTGAAAACACGACCAATTTCTGATGCAAATGAGAGAGAATAGCGAACACAACAACGCTGGATTCAGCAAGTGGCTGGAAATCCTCGCCCGAGAATTTTACCACCGAAACTCCGCTGGATGGAGCGAGAACGGCGACTTGAAATTCAGCGCGAGAAACGAAGAAGAAGAAGACCACGGGCAAAGAAAACATCGTGCATCGATTACAAAGACTTCGAACAGCCCAAGCCCGGTCCTCACTTGCGACGCAAGCATAAACATAAGCATAGGAAGCTTATGCGTTAGTGAGGACGGCCGTGACATAAGCATAAGCATAAGCCTGAGCATAAGAATATCAAAACCTTGCAAATACCAACCATGTCCTCACTGGAATTAACAGCGACATAAGCATAAGAAGAACGCAAGGTTTGATATTCTTATGCTTATGCTTATGTCACGGCCGTCCTCACTAGCGCATAAGCTTTCTTATGCTTATGCTTATGCTTATGCTTATGCTTATGCTTATGCTTGCGTCGCAAGTGAGGACCGGGCTTTAAAGATGTAAGCGAGATAAGAGAAATCCTTAAGATTTAATTATACTCCCAAGAAAATGATATGGATCCGGGTGCTTTACCACTAGAACTTCTTTAGGCTTGACTGATATCGAGGATACTTTTTGATGTTTATTGATATGCATCACGATCCTCAGTATGACCAAAACTATAGATCACACAGGTGGAAATTATTTCACAAATATACAACATTTACATGATGTTAGCATTATTTGTGAATGACCAGTGAGTGAAATATACATTGCATATCTTGAGTTTATGACATTTCTTTGTAAAATAGTTCAATAAGAAATAATATTTAAATTGTTTAGTAAGGAGAATTTCTGTTTACAATTTGATTAAAACATTTTATTTGGAAGAAAACATTTTTCTGTTAGCAATTACCAGCTAATGTGTAGCAGCTATATAGTTAAACACATAATTGTATGTATTTGATGTGAAACATCAAAATTACTGCTTGACATTAATTATTGGAACCGTCAGATCAGCATCTCAAATCTCCTCAGAATATCACTGCACTGGCAAGCACATAGATTATGGGAATAGAGAACCTGATCACTTTCAACATGAGTTGTCAGTGGAAATTAAATAAAAATTCACTGTCGTATGGCTATATGAAAGAGGTTAACTGGTCTTGATGGCATAAGTGCCAGTCTTAACCTACAAATTCTTTTTCCTGAACTCCATAAGTTGCTTATGGTATTTGCAGAGAATTTGTTGTTACATTTTGAATATAGAGTACTAAAGTGTGACGTCACAAAAAACTAAATTTGAGAAATGGGATTTAATTAGATATTCGGAAAGGGCATGACGTAAAACGCCTGCTGGCCAAAAATCAGCATCCTAGTGAAATTTGGGGGTTAGATATTGGCCCCTTTTATGCTCCGATGACTCCATACAAACCCTTTTTGCCTTGGTTCATTACATTACTGACATTGGAAGAATCTTGTGCTACTTTCTCAACCAATGGAAAATAAAACCAAAACAATCATGACTTGCTTGCACACATTTTCCCATGCTTGACACTGGCTACCTGCAATTGCTCCGAGTTCTAATTTATTAATTGGATTGACTGTGTGTGTTGTGATTGGCCAAAGTAATTACTTTGGTTTTGGTTTTTTCACAATGCTACATTATTATGGTATGTTGGTATGTTCTGTGTTCTACTATTCTATGTTACTGAAATCTCATTGCTGTTTTTGGATAAGATTAAATTATTGCAGTTTTTACTGCAACTGTAACACCATTGAGTTGTTAGATTTTGTACAGCATCGCTCTTTAGTCGCAATAAACTCCTGCAATCTCAACCATTCAAGGGAAATAGTACCTTGCGAGCAGAGCCTCTTTTGATCCTCCTAGAAAAATCGAGAGGAGGATCGAAAGAGGCTCTGCTCCCAGGGTAGGGAAATAGTGAATTGGGTTAGCAATTATTTGATACCCAGTATATGAAAAAAAACTACAGCAGTATCTAAGGAGAACATGTTAATTTGGTAGATAGCATTTACAAGCTTCAAAATTGGAATTTGAGACAGCAGGAGTTAGCTGTACTCCTAATGAACCAACTCTCACCAAATCAAAGTAAACAAAACATCACTGCATATTGTCCTGGACCCAGGTCCACAACAGTACTATACATCCACTTTCAAATTTTACTTCTGAAAAAATTAATGAAGAGAGGTGGGGTGGGGGGAAGGAACAGCCTGAGGGTCTTTTGTACCCAGTCCCATAGCAGTTACGACCAACCGCTCAAAACCCAATACTGACCAGTACCAGTTCCCATTTATTTTATTTAAGGAAGACAGGAGACTGAGTACAAGTTTATAAGAGACTGGGAACGAGAATGTCTCAACTTCAAATTTCGATGCCATTGTGGCCATGAAAGCCAACCTCTCCACTTAAACCAGAAATTCCATCTCTCCCTCCGACGTTGCTAAGATTTTGTGGTGCACCCTTCCCCGAGATTCGCAAGGTTCTGCGAGACACGTATTTCTAGTATGAAAAGTACTACAGGTGGCAAATCTATATTAAGCATACAGGAAGTTAGGAAGTTGCCCCCTACCCCCCCCCTGCCCCCCCAATTCTCTTTTCTACGAAACAATTTCCCCATTGATCCCACCCACTCGCCACCCTCTTAACCCTCCAACAGTTACTAGTAATAGCATCAAATTCCTCTGCATAAAACAAATGTATTTAATACTAGAAATACGTGTCTCGCAGAACCTCGCGAATCTCGGGGAAGGGTGCACTACAAAATCTTAGCAACATCGGAGGGAGAGATGGAATTTCTGGTTTAAGTGGAGAGGTTGGGTTGCATGGCCACAATGGCATCGAAATTTGAAGTTGAGACATTCTCGTTCCCAGTCTCTTATAAACTTGTACTCAGTCTCCTGTCTTCTTTAAATAAAATAAATGGGAACTGGTACTGGTCAGTATTGGGTTTTGAGCGGTTGGTCGTAACTGCTATGGGACTGGGTACAAAAGACCCTCAGGCTGTTCCTTCCCCCCACCCCACCTCTCTTCATTAATTTTGTCAGAAGTAAAATTGGAAAGTGGATGTATAGTACTGTTGTGGTCCTGGGTCCAGGACAATATGCAGTGATGTTTTGTTTACTTTGATTTGGTGAGAGTTGGTTCATTAGGAGTACAGCTAACTCCTGCTGTCTCAAATTCCAATTTTGAAGCTTGAAAATGCTATCTACCAAATTAACATGTTCTCCTTAGATACTGCTGTAGTTTTTTTTCATATACTGGGTATCAAATAATTGCTAACCCAATTCACTATTTCCCTACCCTGCGAGCAGAGACTCTTTCGATCCTCCTCTCGATTTTTCTAGGAGGATCAAAAGAGGCTCTGCTCGCAGGGTACTATTTCCCTTGAATGGTTGAGATTGCAGGAGTTTATTGCGACTAAAGAGCGATGCTGTACAAAATCTAACAACTCAATGGTGTTACAGTTGCAGTAAAAACTGCAATAATTTAATCTTATCCAAAAACAGCAATGAGATTTCAGTAACATAGAATAGTAGAACACAGAACATACCAACATACCATAATAATGTAGCATTGTGAAAAAACCAAAACCAAAGTAATTACTTTGGCCAATCACAACACACACAGTCAATCCAATTAATAAATTAGAACTTGGAGCAATTGCAGGTAGCCGGTGTCAAGCATGGGAAAATGTGTGCAAGCAAGTCATGATTGTTTTGGTTTTATTTTCCATTGGTTGAGAAAGTAGCACAAGATTCTTCCAATGTCAGTAATGTAATGAACCAAGGCAAAAAGGGTTTGTATGGAGTCATCGGAGCATAAAAGGGGCCAATATCTAACCCCCAAATTTCACTAGGATGCTGATTTTTGGCAAGCGGGCGTTTTTCGTCATGCCCTTTCCGAATATCTAATTAAATCCCATTTCTCAAATTTAGTTTTTTGTGACGTCACACTTTAGTACTCTATATTCAAGATGTAACAACAAATTCTCTGCAAATACCATAAGCAACTTATGGAGTTCAGGAAAAAGAATTTGTAGGTTAAGACTGGCACTTATGCCATCAAGACCAGTTAACCTCTTTCATATAGCCATACGACAGTGAATTTTTATTTAATTTCCACTGACAACTCATGTTGAAAGTGATCAGGTTCTTTATTCCCATAATCTATGTGCTTGCCAGTGCAGTGATATTCTGAGGAGATTTGAGATGCTGATCTGACGGTTCCAATAATTAATGTCAAGCAGTAATTTTGATGTTTCACATCAAATACATACAATTATGTGTTTAACTATATAGCTGCTACACATTAGCTGGTAATTGCTAACAGAAAAATGTTTTTTTTCCAAATAAAATGTTTTAAGCAAATTGTAAACAGAAATTCTCCTTACTAAACAATTTAAATATTATTTCTTATTGAACTATTTTACAAAGAAATGTCATAAACTCAAGATATGCAATGTATATTTCACTCACTGGTCATTCACAAATAATGCTAACATCATGTAAATGTTGTATATTTGTGAAATAATTTCCACCTGTGTGATCTATAGTTTTGGTCATACTTGAAAGAGAAAGTACGTGTGGGTACCCAGATATAAATGTTATGGTAATGTATAGCAAGCGAAAGTATCTGAGGATCGTGATGCATATCAATAAACATCAAAAAGTATCCTCGATATCAGTCAAGCCTAAAGAAGTTCTAGTGGTAAAGCACCCGGATCCATATCATTTTCTTGGGAGTATAATTAAGTCTTAAGGATTTCCCTTATCTCGCTTACATCTTTAAAGCCCGGTCCTCACTTGCGACGCAAGCATAAGCATAAGCATAAGCATAAGAAAGCTTATGCGCTAGTGAGGACGGCCGTGACATAAGCATAAGCATAAGAATATCAAACCTTGCGTTCTTCTTATGCTTATGCTTATGTCGCTGTTAATTCCAGTGAGGACATGGTTGGTATTTGTAAGGTTTTGATATTCTTATGCTCAGGCTTATGCTTATGCTTATGTCACGGCCGTCCTCACTAACGCATAAGCTTCTTATGCTTATGTTTATGCTTGCGTCGCAAGTGAGGACCGGGCTTAATAAGCATTCAAACATTGTCATTGGGAGAGTTTAATCTAGTTGTTTTATTATTTAAGCTTATAGGCTAAGTTTTCTAACATGTAAGACAATTTCGGTCAGTTGTAAACTGTTCATAGTACCGTGAAATTTGGCCATCTCAATCTGAACCCATTGTCATGTTGCTGGTGAAAGGTTTAAGCGGCTGTTCTAAATCCGTTTGAAAGATATTCGTCGCGAGTATTTTTGCTGATCTTGTAATTTTTGCCGCCGCTCGTTGCGTCTAGCTAACAAAATAATTTTGTCCAACAACTTCGGTGTTGCCTCTCCTGATCAGTTTCGTTCAGATTTCTCATGGCGGAATTTTGTCGAAGCGTTTGTTATCGTTGATTTCGTTCCTGTTCATTCTCATTACTCTATCGGTGTGCCTGGGCTGTTCGAAGTCTTTGTAATCGATGCACGATGTTTTCTTTGCCTGTGGTCTTCTTCTTCTTCGTTTCTCTCGCTGAATTTCAAGTCGCCGTTCTCGCTCCATCCAGCGGAGTTTCGGTGGTAAAATTCTCGGGAGAGGATTTCCAGCCACTTGTTGAATCCAGCGTTGTTGTGTTCGCTATTCTCTCTCATTTGCATCAGAAATTGGTCGTGTTTTCACCGACAGTAAACATTTTTTCAAAGACGAAGAATAAACAGCTCCATGAATAAACCTGAGAGTGCGACATTGTCAGCGGTCGAGATTCCTTTTATAGGCATCGACGTCACATTGGATGACGTCATTGAAGCTTTGGCGAGGTTTTGTTGCTAGGCAACTGCAGGACACCAACGCGATATATATGCAGTCGACTCCCGATAACTCGAACCCTCGCTAACTCGAACCTCGCGCTAACTCGAACCAAAATCGATTTCCCGTGGATTTCGTTCATACATTTACTGTAATTTTACCCTCGGTAACTCGAACCCTCGATAACTCGAACCTCCCGCTAACTCGAAGTAATTTCCATTTCCCTTCAGGTCATTTTCTATATAATTTCACTCTCGATAACTCGAACCACGTTTGTCAAGACGTGACAAGTCAAAAAATATAGTACTGTAGAACAAAACATTGAATTTATTTTTAAGCAGCCAAGTATTCTAGAGGTCAGTCCGTTTAGGGTAGTTCAGATTGCATTAATCTTTGCCGATTAACTCCTTCTTTAAAATGTCAATCCATTTTCTGTGTCCCTTGAAGTTCAGTGTGCATGGCACTTGCATCCCTTCCCCATCTCCACGGTTAACTGCCTTGCCAGTCACCACAACAGTACAGTCGTTCTTCTTATCGGCACGCAAAAAATAGAAAATTGTCTTCGCAAAACGGCACGATGTTTTGCATTGTTTTTTTTTTATTGTTACGTTACGTTCTGCTTGCACAATACATGTGTCAAGAAACATCTGATTACGTATTCCATTACAAACAATTATAATTAGATTTACAGTATTTAAAAATGTACTACGTTGTAAGAATAAAAGTGCACGTGCCCGGGTGCATGTGGTCACGGTTTTCCACTTACTTTATGGTCATTTGTTCTCAACTCCCGATAACTCGAACTCCCAATAACTCGAACCTTTTTCGATTTCCCTTGAAAGTTCGAGTTATCGGGAGTCGACTGTATATAAATGTGACCCGAGATTCCATTTCGCTTGCCTTCCAGCGATCCACGCGTGATCCCCACGCGCGCGACAAATTTATAAACCTCGCTTCGCGAGGAATTAGGGACCTGCAGATCAGAGTATGAGATAGAGTGTGAGTAGTGCTAATGCTTTAGATTATCAAATGTAAAAACCAATCTTGTTTCTAGAGCCTCCTCTACTGGGCGACACCAGGGAGAAGCGAGGGCTCTGGGAATATGACTGGTTTGAAATTCGAAAGTCAGTCATAGTCAATCTTGTACTTGTACTCTGATCTGAAGGCCCCTATTGTAATGGAAGGTTTGGAACAACACCATATAAAGGACACATCAGAGGATTTTTGTAACAAAGTCAGTCCAGAAATAGCAACGTTTATCATATTGGGTTAATTAAGGTTGTTTGGAATTAAGCAACTTAAGGCGACTTAGGGCGACTTAAGGCGACTTTGGGTCCCAGAGTAGGCCTGTAACGAACTGTGGTTGTTGAAGCGATGAGATCTTTTTTTTCCTGGTATGAATGAATGATCATTTGCAGGTTATATTAGTATGCGAACCACTTGGAGAATAGACTGTTCTACATACAGTTAGTAAAAAACAGTGGTATAATTCGCATTCCTTTGAATGCCGCCACCCAAGATGGGTTGGGTTTAATTCCTATGTCAAAGAGTTTGTGTCCCCCCGAATTTACCGAAATCAAATCCGAATCACATCACAACATTTTCTATCATTATACAAATTTCTATCATGATCCATAGTTGCCGCTTCTATTGCAACACCACTTGACACCCCTGAACACAAATGTTTTTAGCAATATTCAAATAATCATGAAAGCCGTCTTGAACCTGAAGTTGCTAGCATTGCTACTTCTGACAGATCTGAAGATGTTGAACGGGTGGAAGGTGTAGTGTTAGTTCTGTTTGGCATCATGAATGAGGTGACATAGTGAAATTATCATCTAGGAAAAAAAAAAACATTTTCAAAGACTACTCTCAAGACGGTGAATTGGTCATCAATTGCAGTGAAGGCTTATCTTCAATTATCGGCGGAGAAAAGGTTATTCATACTTGTGTCGATGCACACCTGAGCTGCCTGTTGGGTTTTCGTTCATCTGGATGTTGGAGAGTCAATCCGTTGGATATGTGGCTAGCCTAGCGCTTGAATGGAAGATTTTAGGTGTGTTCAGGTTTACCTTGTTGGTCTATAAAAAGCTATTAGAGCTTCCTCGTGCTCTGGTAGTAATGGATTGACTAAATTTAGTACGTTTATCTGAAAGGGAAGGTTCTGTATCTTGAGCTTAGTGTTTACTTCTCTTCCATAAAGGTACATGTGTGTCACCTGTGTAAAGATACGTGTTGTATTCTTTAGATGAAGTTTTATTCCACGCTCAACGGTACAAATACATACTCTCGTGGAACTTGTGTTCAAGTCCCTAAACTGCGCAAGCGCAGAGATATTGCACAAGATCTAATTATGTAACATCTCCGCCCTGAAATAAGCGGGACAAACAAAAAAGAACAAGCCAAAAATAAAATAAAAATATAAACAATTGACACAGTTATACGTGTGTCTGATATGCTAACATGTCCGAACAGTTCACAGAAAAAAGTTCATAGGTTCAGTCTACATGGCTTATTTACGACACGGCCACTCCTGGTTGTCACAGACAGGTCACCGTCAACTTGGTCTGCAGGTGTAGCTGACTGAGGATGTATTTTCGGTAGTTCTGGTGACAACATTTGGAAAGATGCAGGCTTTGGTGTACTGGGGTTGTCCTAGTTGCTTGTCAGTTGTTCCCCACAGGTTGCCGGTGTGTTGCTTGAAGGTTTCAGGTGTATTCTGTTACGTCTTAGCTCTGACCCACCAGTTGTCTTAACTATGTACGACCTTGGTTTTCCCATTTTCTCCTTCACTTCTGCTGGAATCCAAGTCTTGGTTCGTAGTTGGAATACGCTTACTTGTAGGCCTGGCGTTAGTTTGTTCAATTCACTTGGCGACTTGCTATCATACTGTTTTCTTTGCACGTCCTGTCGGTATTGCAATTGCTCTTGGTGGCTCTCCGAGGCTTGGTAACGTTGAAGGCGTCCGCTGCATGGAAGCTGTGTGCGGTACTCTCTGTGGTTCAACAGTTGGGCAGGTGACGGTAAGTTGTTGTCAACAGGTGTGGTTCGATATGTCAAGAGTGCCAGATATGGGTCTTGACCCGAAGATTATGCCTTTTGCAGAAGGTTCTTGACTGTCTGGACGGACCTCTCAATAAACCCATTGCTTTGTGGATACAGTGGGGAGCTGGTCACATGGTTGATACCCCACTGGTTGCAAAAAGCGGCAAATTCGTGACTACTGTACTGAGGGCCATTATCAGAGATCAACGTTTGACTTAAGGTGGTTGATTACAGCAGCGGATGTGGTTGAGTTCAGCTTTCTCAAGATAGGGTACTTGCTGTAGTAGTCTGTCACCAATAGGTACTGGGCTCCTTTATAGTCAAGCAGATCAGTGGCAAGTTTCTGCCATGGGAAGCTGGGTACATTGTGAGGGTGCAGTGGTTCCTTTGGTTGCTGTTTAGAGAACTGCATACAGGTAGGGCAACTGGCCGTCATTTCTTTGATGTCTTTTGAGATGCCTGGCCAAAAGAGACAGTCTCTTGCTTTCAGGAGGCACTTCTCTGTACCAAGGTGACCCTGGTGTATGATGTGTAGCATCTGTGAACGCAGACTACTTGGAATCACGAGGCGATGCCCTTTTAGGATTAGGCCATTTTCAACACTCAGGTCTTCTCTGAAGTTCCAGAACTCCTTCAGGTCTGGAGGGCATTCACTTGGATACTCTGGCCACCCATGGTGGATGAGGTCCTTTAGATGGCTGAGTACGGTGTCCTGGCTTGTATTATCACGTATTCCGTCCAGTTTCACAGGACTCGCAGGTAGTGTGTTTGTAATTGCATTGACTTCGACCAACGGCACGCCTTGATCCTCTTCAGGTGGGTCCATACTGCTGACTCTGGAAAGGGCATCAGCAATCACGTTGGTTTTTCCTTGATGTACCACATCTCTACATTGTACTTTGCCATTTTTAGGAGAAGTCTCTGGAGACGTGGTGACGCGCACTTGGTATGCTTTTGTTCCATATGCTTTCAAGTGGTTTGTGGTTTGTGGTTTGGTTTCTTGCCGAAGACGTAGTAGTTGAACCTCTCGAGGGACCAACAGGTAGCAAGAAGTTCTCTCTCTATGTTGCTGTATCGCGATTCTGCTTCACTGAGTGATCGGCTTGCATAGGATACTGGTCTGCCTTCCTGCATCAATACACATCCAATGCCCTTTAGACTGGCATCTGATTGAATCAAGTTCTTTTTCTCTGGGTCATAGTAGGTGCTTCAGTGATTATTTGCTTGAGACTTTGAAATGCTTTAAAATGCTCTGGCTGCCATACAAAGGGTACATCTTTCTTCATCAGTTGCCGCAAGGGCTCTGAGGTTTGAGCCAAGATGGGGGAGAATCTGTTTAGATAGTTGATCATCCCCATGAAGGTCTGCAACTCCGTCAGGTTCTGTAGGGAAGACATGTCCCTGATTGCCTTGATTTTGTGTTCGTCAGCTCTTAGTCCCTCAGGGGTCCAAGTAAACCCGAAGAAGGATGTTTCATCTGCTTTAAACTGGAACTTATCTGGGTTGAACCGTATGTTATTGTCCCTTGCCGTGTCAAGAACATTAAGGATGTGTTGGTCATATTCTGCTTCACTTTTGCCATATACAAAAGTATCATCAGCAATTCCGCTCAGGCCATCAAGGTTTCCGAAAACTGTGTCCATTTTCTCTTGGAACACGTCTCCGCTACAGGTAAGTCCGAATGGAAGTCTCTTCCATCTGTACTTGCCCCATGGGGTACTGAAGGTGCAAAGCTTGCTGCTACAATCGTCGAGCTCTACTTGCCAGAATCCGCTCCGAGCACCTAGGATGCTAAAGTGGGTGGCACCACTGATATTTGGTATCACATCATCTATGGTTCTCACAAAGTAAAGGTTGCGCTGGACAGCTTTGTTGAGGTCCCGGGGGTCTAAGCAAAGGCGTATGGAACCATTGGGCTTTCTTGTGACCACAGTCGAGTTTATCCAGGGGGTGTACTCATTGTGCACTTTAAATAGGATGCCTGCCTTTGTGAGAGAATCTAGTTCTTCTTTGTAAGCGGCTTGTAACTGGACAGGGACTTGCCTTGGGGGGTGTTGTACTGGAAGAACCTCAGGGATTGTTTCTATGTGGTATGGGGGGCCTGGGAAGCAGCCTACACCAGTAAAGACATCTTGATATTCTTTAAGGAGATAGTCCTTTGTCAGTGGAAATGGGTGTGGTCTACCTTGTACATCAAAGAGTTTAACTTTGTGCAGGTTGGTGCTCGTATTCATGGCTTGCTTGTCACTCTGTATGACTGGCTGGTGGTCACTCTTGCTTTCAACTGTGAGCGGCCAATTCAGCTTTAAGAGATTCATACTCTGCGCTGACATATTTCCAATTATGGCAGGGCCATCAACATCGACGACCTGTGCTTGGATTACTTTAGGGCTTGGGTTGTTAGGACCCTTGATATACACATGGCAAGACCCTAGGTTTGGGATCTTAGTCCCACCATATGCTGTTAACTTCATTGTGGGCTGCTGTAGGTCTAGTTTTCCAGGACTTAGCTGCCGGTATAGGGACTTGGGTATTATGTTTGTTTCAGCACCGGAGTCTATCTTACAGAGGGCATGTGTTTGCTTTCCACCCAGGCTTAGTGACATGTAAACCTCTAGAAGAGCCTTTTCTTTGCATGAAATTGAATTGACATTCATGGTCAGGGGTGTTGCAGTAATTGGACCCAGGAACACATGGTCACTGAATACTTGGTTAGGCTCTGACCCAGACTCATTTAATTCATCGCTAGTAGCTTCAATCCCATGGACATTCTTCTTTTTCAACTTTGACAGACATACCTTGGCTAAGTGTCCTACTTTTTGACAGTAGTGGCATGTTGCATTCTTTGTTGGGCACTGCTCACGGGAATGAGGACCCCAACCACAGTTCCTGCATGTTTGTGCTTTGCCTGAGCTGATGTTCGAGGTTTGTCGTGTATTGTATCCTGAATTTGGCTGGTTTCTCTGGAATGAGTACCTTTTAGATGTGTTGATATGGTGTACCTCAGTGTTCATTAGCTGAAGTTGTTTGTCTGCCGATTCTTCTGACTTCGCCATTTCACGAGCTCGGTTGAATGTGAGAGCATTTCCTTCTTTAAAACAATCCTTTCGCACACGGTCAGAGTTTATTCCAAGCACAAGAAAATCTCTGAGAAATCGATCGTTGTGCTCAGCCGGATAGTTGGCTTCTTTAACTAGAATTCTGAGCTTGGCAATAAATTCTTCGAGAGAAAGGGTTCCTTGGCGAAGGTTGTGTAGCTTCCACGCCGCGATCAACTCATTCGAGTGAGGCTTTACGTAGTTGTGGAATTTCTCCCAGTAGTTGGCCAGTTTTTTCTGCTCGTCCGGTGACAGATCCCAGCTATTGAACAGCTCAATACCGTGCTCTCCGGACCAGTATAATAGGTGTTTGCACTTGATATCTTCCTCTATTTTCGCCATGGGCCCAGTAAATAACAATTCACACCTCTGTTTCCACATTTAAAAGCGGCTGTATAGGCTGTCGTCTGTGCTCCAGTCCATAGACGGACCTTTATCGATGAACGATGCGGTCGCCATTTTGTTTTCCCCACTCGATAGCCGAAGCTTTGGAGGTTCACTCGTCCACTTTCGCCTGTGTTCGAGTTCAATTGTTGTCCGTAGGTACAGTAGATGTCCTTCTTTAGTTCATCTCGCTTCTGACACCATGTAAAGATACGTGTTGTATTCTTTAGATGAAGTTTTATTCCACACTCAACGGTACAAATACATACTCTCGTGGAACAAGTCCCTAAACTGCGCAAGCGCAGAGATATTGCACAAGATCTAATTATGTAACAACCTGTACCCCTTTATATAGCTACTCGTCGTGGTGGGGAATCAACATCCCCCAAACTAACGCTCCTGACTCTCTCTCTCTCTCTCTCTCTCTCTCTCTCTCTCTCTCTCTCTCTCTCTCTCTCTCTCTCTCTCTCTACGTTCCAAAAACAGAATATTATAAAGGGTCTTTCTCATACAGAGGAGGAATGCTGTGGAATTCATTACCAAATGACATAAAAGCGTCCGAATCTAAAGCTATCTTTAAAAGAAAACTGGCTAGTAGGCAGGCAAACTGTTGACTACATTTTACTATATTTTATTATTTGTACATATTTTTAGTGTAGTTGTACAGTATTTACTTCTGTTTCTATACGGCTAGCGCTTTCATGTAAAGAAGTTATGTAACTTATGAAATTACCGTATTCAAATAAAAGTGAATTGATCTCTCTCTCTCAACTTTTTTATT
Organism: Dendrophyllia cribrosa; assembly: GCA_024195265.1. NCBI lineage: Eukaryota > Metazoa > Cnidaria > Anthozoa > Scleractinia > Dendrophylliidae > Dendrophyllia > Dendrophyllia cribrosa. The sequence goes on from JAJLRJ010000004.1 coordinate 41,733,263, forward strand.
AAACTTGTTGCATGTAAATTTACTAGAAATTAAACTTGACGGAGCTGTAGTGACTCATCCTCATGCTGACCACTTGGATGGTGTGGAAAGACTGTTCAGGGAACTCCTTCCTCACAAGTATCAACTCAAGGCTGACAGCCTAACTAAGCGACTGATGTGCAATGGTCCAGTATTGCTTACGAGGAAATTTGCACTTCAAACGGAAGCTTATCGAAGCTTTTCTGAGTTTCTGTTAGACACCAAATTTGAGGTTAGCCTAGACGTAGATGACATACACAATGCCTTTGGTGGAAATTACATATTTTTCACCTTCCCTTCGTCACCGGGCGTTTTGTACCAACGTCACAAGCATTTAAAAGAAGAGGAACCTTCCAAAGATGAACAAAGGTCTAAGTTGGAAAAGGGAGCAGAAAATAAAGACAAAGATCTGAACAAATCAAGCATCATTCTTTACACAGAGAAAGGAGGTAAAATCTGTTTGACAGGAGACGCTTATGGATATGACATCGCCGCAATGCTGCGAAAGCGAGATGTGAAAGACTTGGACATCGTCAAGATACCTCATCACGGAAGTCCTGACAACAGTATCTTGGGCACCGTTTTGCCTCCAACCTGGGCCATGCGCAATTTGGCCTCGATGCTCTTACTTTCTATAGCTCTGAAACAGCAGAAGGTCACTTTTGAGAAGTATCCGGAAGAGGAAGACGACATAAAGCAGTTTCGCGAGAAACTGAACGAATTAGCTGGAGACGGAAATGGAGAACAGGTGGAGAGGGTTGCCGATACGTTTCTGGAGGTACTGAAAACAAAGATGAAGAAAACACCGGACAACATGTCAACTGAAGCTCTGTTACAACAAGTGCAAGAAAAGCACATGGAGATTATCACGGCAATTCAGAAACAATCTGCAAAAGAAGACCCTTGTGGAAAACTACAGCCATTAAAACTTCTGGAACAATGGCAACACCTGTCGGCTGATGTGGTTAACAAAATGGTGGTGGTCGTGCCTTCCACAGGTTCTGAACAACCGTCAAAGAAGCGCAAGGTTGAAACGGCGAATGTTATTAAACAGTTGTTGGGTAACGATAACATTTTCCCAACCTACTTCAAAGACAAGATTGGAATTGACAGTTTTTTCGAGTCCTTTCATGCCAAGACGTACTACTTTTCCGCCGAGGGTCGATATTGTCATCCATCGCCCCTTGTCATAAAGGGAATAATAAAGGCCGCCGTTAAAAAGAAGAAGCCATGTAGGATTGTGTTCACCTCTGGGGGATGTGTGCCGTCTACTTATTTGCCTGACGTCAACTCCGAACCTTTCAAACAATGGAACACGCTCGTTTCTCTGTACTACCTAAAAGATGATGTTTCGTTCAAACTGGACCCAGGCGAAGACGTCAATAAAGTTCCCAGTGGGACGACAAAATTTGAACAGGAAGACGAAAATCGATCCGACGTTGCCAAGCAGCTTAAACAGAACTTTGGATTTACAATCCCCAAGAGGTCTTTTCTGCCCGAACTTGACAAGTACTACGTGGCTGCAACAATATCCGACAAGACGTACTGGCTAGAGCTTAAAAGTGACGGAAAGTTTCATCTCACTTCAACAAAAAGTGTCCTCGTTGTCTCTAACGCGCCATCCATCAATGGCGATTTAAGAATGATTACCCTAAAAAGCGACGGTGGCGGCGAAATGAGCGTGGTACTTGAAAAAAAAAAGGGATCAGGATTCCTGATCAAGTTTGCTATCGACGGAAAGTACCTTTTCGTTGAAGATACATCCCTTATGATTATGAAACAGAAGAACAAGGGCACTGTGTTTTCCTTCCATCACACGACGTTTACAGCTGGCAGCAAAAGCGGAAACCAGATACCCATCATGGAATTCTTAAATTCGGTTGGTTACAAAGACGATGGCAAAGCAGTCCTTGTTCGTAGTGTTCTCGAAATTCTTCTTGGTGTTGAAAACATGAAGAATTTAACTGAGCAATTACCCAGTGATTTCATTGCAATTGCCACCTTGGATCAAGAAGTGGATTTGAAGGCGTCCGCAGTTGAGCTTTCTACGTCGGCCAATTCCGAGGTCACCTCAAGCCACATAAATGTCTTGCTGCCAACGCCTGCCTTAACGTTTGACTCTCACGATGTCACTAGACTTGAAATTGTTGTAAAAGATCCAAGTTCCGCAAGTCCAAGCCTTTCACTTTTGATATCCACCTCTTGTCGTGATGTGGAATTCACTGTCAACCTAAATAAGCTTTTGAAGCCGAGAACGGCATCTATTGACATGTATTTAAACGCGCTTGGAGGGGTACCTATGAAAGGACGAGACAACTTGACCCTAGGAACATTGCTTGATCGTGTAATGGGTCGTCTTCCCCTTGAAGCTTTGTCAAACTGCTTACCATCTCAGCTGTTTGAAGACGAAATACTTACCTGGAAAGTTGATCGCGGAATCTCCACGGTAAACTACTTTATCTCTCCTCTAGCTGTCGAGGTTCTCTCAGGCGACTTTTACCTCGTTGTACCTCCTGAGATGACCCAAATAAAGTTTGGAGACACTCTAACCACAGAAATGTCTCGGATCCACGTTATAATCAGTGACCCGCGCACATACAAGAGTAATTTTCTGATAGATTGCGCTGCTACTGTCGAAAATATTCCCGTCAACGTGAGAATGACATGCACGCCGTCAGGCTTACCAGAAGTTGGCATCTCGTTTCCTGAAACGGTCGCCGCGGACGACGTGTTCAAAACCCTGGGTCAAGCTGGCACTCTCGCTGAGCTTCGGGTTCCATTTGAAAACGAGATCATCAAAAATCTACGATTGCTCAAGCCACGGATATCAATTGTCCAGGATGTTCGAAGTTCCAAAATAACACGCGTCTCCTCTGTCAGCTTTGATTTTTCATTTGACACCTTTCCCTCGGTTCTTCCGACTAGTCTTCCTCTACCTGAAGACAGCAAGGCATCAGTAACCATTCTTAATCCCATGAGCACACAACCTCGCGTGGCCCTTGAAGTCCGGTTTAAGCTTCCAGTTGCTTCATCTACAACAGAAAAATCATTCTTCGATTCAAAGTTTTCGTTATGGCCAATTCAAGTTTCAGACACAGATTCCGAAGATGGGTATGTCTCAAGCATTTCACTTTCACCCAGCTCATCCGATATAACATTACACTCCGCTCTTAACTCAGTTATGCCTGGAGATCTAACAACCTCAATGGTGACATCATTCCCATGCATTTCTTCGATATTAGATACAGTTCTATTGGATCAAGTTTCTCTTGAAATAAACTCTCGAAGTCGGGCTATCAGCTCTCTGACGGTGTCGCTCTTTGTTCCGGAATTGACGATTGTAGAGGGGAAGTTGAAAATTTACGACGCAAATTTCTCCATAGAATACGCCAACAACCAGTGGTACGCAGAGGCGGTAACACAGATATTCGTCTTCGACAAGTTCGTGTGTCAGTCGGCATTTTCTTTACCAACAGCTGACGCTCCTGGTGCCCTGACATTTGCAAACACGGACGACTTCACCTTTGAAGAGTTTATTAAAGGAATGGGCGTTGTCGTCGCAGAAGATATTCCCATCGTCAAAGAATTTCTTAATTTGAAGATTTCCAAGGTCGCTTTAAGCTTTGAAAACGAAGCTGGTTCGTTCAAATTAACAGATGCCATGATAATCGTGGAAAAGAGGGAGCTAAATGTTGGAAGTATCAAGCTCTATAACCTTCAAATTGAAGTGACGTATACCAGTATGCAAGATGACTCATTCATGTCGTTTTCACTTCAAGGATATCTTAATCCGAAGACGCACGCTTCTTTTGCCTACAACGCCGGAAAACGGGAACTACGCGGACAGTATCAGTTAGTTGAAAATATCTCTACAAGCGATTGCCTGAGTGAGCTGTTCAGTGAAGAGACTGAAGAACTGTCGAGAGGCAGTGCGTTTGACCAGGTGAAATCTTTGCAAGTTCGAGAAGTGGATGTAATTGTCAGTTTTCCACCTGGTGAGGAGTGGAGCTTAAAGAAATTTGCCTTGAGTATTCAAGGTTCACTGTCACTTGGGCCCTTCAATCTCCACAACCTTCGCTTCGAATACACGAAAGAGCAGGCAGAGAATATCAAACGTCACTATTCAGTCACCGGACACTTTAAAAGCAATGACCGGTCATTAGGCTTCATCGTGGAGCTTTCTGCAAACCAGCATTCCCAAAAGAATGTATTTCAAGCAACGGTGAGACCAGATGTTCCAGGAGGACTAAAGCTTTCCTCTTTGTTAAACCTTATTGGGTTAGAGACTCCTGACGTTCCAGTGGTTGATGGATCTCCTAATTTTCTGGATATAGAGATAAAGGTAGGCTAGAAAACAACTTAGATTTGCATGCCCACATCTTCGACGTTATTATTCGTTAACATTGAAACATTGATATCGAATTGTTTTCTGTGTTCTTTTTTTAAGATAGAACCATTTCATTTTTATTTAATCTGAATTAAGGCAAAGTAGCTTTGTCACATACAGCTGAAGAAATCCGCTTTTTACCAAGACGAAAATCAGTTATAAAAGATATCCCGTAGTGTTGATGGTAACAGGTTAATTTTCACCTTAATGAAGGACTAGCAGCTAATATCTTCTTTGTTTAATGTAACGTATCACAATTTTTCTTTTTCAGGAAGCCCTTCTTCAATTCGAAGTTCCATTTCGGGTTCTTAAGTTGGATGTTGTGATAGAGACGAAAGAAACGCTGACAATCCTTCAAAAACCTCTTATTCAACTCCAGGAAGCAAGACTGGAATATCACTTTGACAAAACAAAGGACCCCGCACAAACACAAGTCTTTATCTCAGGGGATTTCGTTATCGCACAAGTGCATTTGAAGGTGGCATTCATGAAGGACACTAAAAGAGGGTTGATATTGGAGGGACGGTTAGACCATTCAGATCAAAAGAGCGTCGATTTTGAAAAGGCAGCCAAACAACTTTCTCCAGACCTTGCTGTAAATCTTCCTGAAGATGCTAGTGTTGCCTTAAGCTCGTTTTCCTTTAAGGTGGAGAAAAGTGAAGAACGCATTGACCTGACATTGAAGGGTGAGTCACAAGGAAGCTGGTCCAAAGACGCTGGTTTTAGTACCATCAAAGTTGAAACGCTAGGTGGTAAGCTGAATTTCAGAAAAGAGGGAAAGTCTGAAGAGTGGTCTGGCTCTGTATGTCTAACTGGAAAGGTTCGTCTGTTTGAAAGCGTTCTTGTAGCTGTGGAGATTTACCATGACAGCAAGAAAGGAACCGTTGTTCTCGGAACTGTGCAAAACCTAGAGCAAGTGGACCTTGAAGATTTTACTCGACACTTGGCAGACCGTTCAGAGTCCTCGACATCTTGGAATGAGCTTGTGCCAAATGAAACTGAGTCTACTGTGCGCTCTCCTCACTTTACAACTGCATCGGTTTACATTGATTTCACTGAGAAGATACTTCTTGTCCATGGAAATGTGTCAGGATTCGGGACAGGAATGTTGGTGATCAAGGAGACAAGCGCAAATGAAAAGTCTCCTGAGTATGGCTTTTTGTTCGGCCTAAGACTGGGAGATGGTTTTAAATTTTCGTTTATCAACCATAGGCTCAGCGTTGTAGATGATATTCTTTCAATTGAACAAGCCAATCTATCGGTTATTTCATTAAAAAACGAGACCATTGATGAACTGCGCAAAGACTTTTCTAAGCTAGAAGATTTAAAAGGATCTTCATTTGCGAAAAGCCTAGATGATGATGCGCCGTTTGCTGACCTTGACATCTCAAGCATCTCAAAACTAGATGTGGGTTTACGGGGAATGGCAGCCTTTGCAAAGATTAACTTTTCTAGCGGAGAATCCAAACTTTTATCGAACGTAACTGAGATTCAAAGAGGAGAGAAACGTTCGGATGTTGTTCTATTCGCCTATTTGCCGGAGAACGTGCCCGACACAGAATTTAAGGCCCAGATTGGAGAAATTAAGCTGTTTGGTGGCAGCCTGAGTTTTAATGAAGTTACTCTGGAATGCAAGCCCCTCGTTAACAAGGCGTTCAATTTGAGTGGAAATATGTTTCTGTTATTGTCAGACGATTCCAAGCCATTGGTCTTTCATGGCAGCCTAGAGATTACAGAATCACGGGCAGAGTTTTCCATGTCAATTAAAGATGGTCCAGAGATGATACACGAACCATTTGGAATGTTTGGAATTTCTATCAAGCAGCCCAAGCTTAACCTTACCTGGAAATTTGATGAAGACCAACACAAGTCTGTTGTTCCTGAATACAGCATAAGTGGCACAATCAATTTCTTTAAATCCAAGTCCACCAGCGAAGAGCCTGCAGCAACTCTAGAGGGATTAATCTTATTCCAAGAAGGAAAACCAGTCGTTGCAACGATTTCTCTCGATCTGAACAAACCTCTGAGTATCGACGACGTCTTTCTTACATTGTTCAAAGATGAGTGGCCAAAGGGATATCTGGATGTCAAGTTCAAAGGAGGCGATATCTATTACGCCAAATCATCCGTCGAGGTGGAAGTTCAAGATGGAAAGAAGACGGTCTACAATAAAGGCTTTCACGGAGAGACACACATAGAGGTCTTCGAGTACAGTTTTGGTGTTGAATTGACAGTTGATTCCAAAGGAATGACCGTCAAGGGATACACCGAGTTTGAGATCGATCTGGGATTTGCAACCCTGACGCAGGCAGACGAAAGTAGGGACGGAGTAAGGGGCCCCGAAATCATGATCTCACGCTACGATGGGCAAATGGAATTCAAAATGTCTGCTGGCATTAAACTTCTTCAGGAAAAGATAGGAACCTGGTCAGTTGGATACGAAACGCAAGAAAGCTGTTTCTTGGGAGCTGTAATCTATGATGGAGAGCTCCTTGGAATCACAAAACCGTCGATTGAATTCGAATGGAGCAAGAAAAGGGGGTTTAAGATTCGACACTTGCCAGCCATATTTGATCTACAGGCATTGATCGACTTCGCCAAGGCATTTGAGGAACTAAGCAAAATGATTGATAGCCCATGCGAACAACTCGTTGGCATGGCCTTCGACAAAGTGATCAAGACGAAGTGCGAGCTGGATGTGAAACAGGTTCCAGTTGAGGAGTCCAAGAAACCAGATGCTTGGTTTGCTCTAGGACTGCAAGGTAAACTGAATATCATGGTCGGCTTCACTGATAAACCTACCTTGACTGTTAATTTCCCATGGATGGTTATAGCACCCGACAAACCTCCAAAGCAGTTCCGATTATCAGATCTGGAGGAGTTTCTCATCGAACAGATTGTAAGTAGATCTCTAGAGCTGGCAGAACAGGTTTTCTCTCAGCCAAAACAGCTGACCAAGTTCTTCGCAGCTCTTGGTGGGATCAAACTATCAAGGTGGATCCTGTCAGGCCTCATGTGCCGTGGCGTTACCAGCTCTAACGTCACAGCCCAAGCTGAGAGTGAGTTGAACGAGATGGAAAATGAAGCAGGAGCCGAAGAGGCAGAGTTGGATGGTAGTCTTGACGAATTGAACAAGTAAGTGAATTTCCTTTTGATCCCATATTATTTCTTTTTTATGGTTGAATTATGCTTGACAGCGGTGATGTCAAGTTCGAGAATTACACAAGTTATAATAAGGAATATATTGACCTATCATTATATTGCATATAATATCGTGTTTTACACAAATATATGCAAGTATTACAATAAAAGCATGAGTAAAAACGCATGGGTAAACCACCAATCATGAATAAAAATTCATCTTAAAGGAAATCATTTTTATATGGGATTAACCCTATATAAAAAACCCTAAAAAAACAATATTTACTTTTGTTGTTGATGTTATTTCTTAGGTTACCCGAAGAAGTAAAATTTCTACTTTATTCCAAAGTCAAAATTTACGTGTATGGCCACCGACTGTGTGGATTCAAACAAACAAAGTAGATAGCGATAATTTATTAGCGCTAGTTACTGTCCTCGAGTTTCGGCATTATTAGAGAGCAATGATCCGGAAGCTTTCAATTCCACGAGTTCCATTTCGCTGTAATGTATAGCATGCACTGATGCGCTGGAGAGTAATTTACCTCCAATATTAAATATCATTGGGAATATAACAACAGGCACATATCTCGCCTGTTGTACATTTATATCGACGATCTAAAACCTAGTGCCGGATATATGGATATAATGATTGTTTTTTTTTTGGGGGGGGGGGTGGGGAGTCAAAATCTTTGCAAACAGCTGTATATATATATTTAACTATTATAGTGCGAAAGCGCGCGTGATATCGCCTAATTCTTAGCCGACGAGGCCGTTGGCCAAATCGGCTAAAATTAGGCGATATCACGCAAGCTTGAGCGCAATAATAGTTTTATAATTCAACACATTGATAACAAAGCACAGTTTGAAAAAAAATATCGAGGCCGGTCCATCATTTTTGCATTTTCTTGTCAAAATGCGAAATTTACCTCCATCGTTGTATATACGTCATGAAAGGAATCAGAGAATACACTCTGTGTGTAAATTAATAGTGCTAAGGTCAACCCATAAATTTCCCTGATCACGACCACTGGATTAGATCTTCCGTCCCTCTTAACCGCTTGAGCCACGAGGCCGTACGGGAGCAGATCGTGGGTGATAAGGTGGTAATTCGTGGCAATGAGAATGTGAAGGGTACAAATAAATGTTGAGCCACGTACCCTTCACATTCTCACTGCCACCGCAAGCGTAGCGAGCTTATATCAACTTGCAGGCACAAGCGTAAGTTCCTTCTAAAATTCAATCGCATCCTTAAAAACCAATCATAAGTTTACAAACGTATATCCCCATTGCTTTTACGTTTGAATATTGTAACGGCTTCGGTGAAGATCATATTGCTGATGTATATAAACTCTAACGAAACTTTAGTGTGTATGGAATTAACTGATGAGTGGATCAACGCTTTGTTGGTCATCGAAACAGTTCTGTATTATATATATATATATATATTGCAGTTCTGTTTATATATATATATATATATATATATATATATATAAATTCTTGAACTTGATTTGAATGTATTTCAGAGAGCGCTCAACTCTTAGAGGAGCATTGACGATTATAATAAACTGGTTCAAGATTTAAAGAGGTAGTTCATCGTTTTATTACTACAGCTCTGTTTCGTATGGCCAAAAGATGACCACACTCATCAGGTAATATCAGCGATTAATAATATAATAATAATAATAATAATAATAATATCGTTGATATTACCTGATGAGTGTGGTCATCTTTTGGCCATACGAAACAGAGCTGTAGTAATAAAACGATGAACTACCTCTGAAGTCTTGACCCAGTTTATTATTATTATATATATATATATATATATATAATATAATATTTATTATAATTATATATATATATATATATATCATTCTTCATTTTTATGAAGGTTGTCAAGGTTGGCTGCAGCAGGAGGAAGCATAGCTGATCTTGCCGCTTCCGCGGTCGTGGTTATAGCCAAGGCCGTGCTTGTGATTGCAGCACTGGCGGCCATCGTGCGGTTTATCAAGGGGATCATCACATTCTTTACTGGAAAGTCTAAAGAGCAAAAAGAAGCCGAGGAAAGACAGGAAGCAGCTAAAAAGAAAAGAGATGAAGCTAAAAAAGTTGTAGAAGATCGTCTGGTGATTGAAGATCTCGCATTTACGTTGCCAAAGTCAGATGAAATTGAAGTTACTTGGAACCCACTGGAAAAAGGAGTCAAGTACAGGGTTCGAATTGCATGCATAGAACTTGGTGGCACAGAAAAAATCCTCAAAGAAGAGACAACAGAGAACAGCAAAGTGAATGTTCAAAATGATGCAGTGAAGTACAATGCTAAAATATTCGAGGCATCCGTCCAGGCGTTTTACGTACATGGTGATAACACGTTTACAGGAAAAGTAAGATCATTATCAGTAAATGCCAAATCTCGACTTCGCGCGCCATCCAAAGTCAAAATTGAGTCAAAGCAAGACGGAAGAGAGTTGCACGTCACTTTCACCCAAGTGGAATATGCCGAGGACTACAAAGCAGAAATTGTTGCCCGTGACAGTAACGTCATTGGTAGTACGATCATCAAGCGCCCCGCTGAACAAAGAGAGGGAAGTCATGTGTTTCGAGCTGACGAACTCACTTCTGGTCCTCCAGGTATGATTCAAGTTCGGGTTTGCGCCCAACGAGGTGAAACAAAGGACAGCGAAAACGACTTCAAGCATTCAAGCGATCTTTATCGCGTGGCTGCGCCGTCGCATGTCCGCCACTCTTACAAGCCATCTTCGCAAGAAGTGTCAGTAGAATGGAATGTGAGTGACGCCCAAGACATTTCAAGCTACCTATGCCAACTACTTTCAGTGGAAGACAAAACTGTTGCCTATTCACGCCAGGATGTAAAGCCAAAAGATGGCGACCTAAATTCCAATTTTCGAATTCCTCTGGATAAAATAGCGGACAAGTCAAAATCTCCGTATCAACTTCGTGTTTGTTCCCTTGGTAGTTCAACAGCGTTGGCCAGTAGCTTTTATAACAGTAGTGACCACCTATGTTTTCTGCGGCAAGTTGAAGGCGTCTCGACATCGTACGATCCTCAGACCAATCAATTGACCGTTTCATGGGCCTTTGTTACTGGGGCAACCACGTATAGCGTTAGTATTCAAGAAAAATCTAGTATGTCGAGGGCTGCAGCAAGCGACGTCGTAGATGGGAATATGAAGAGTACCGTGTTAGAAATGGATAACGTAGATCTTACAGTTGGATTGGCGTATGTGGCCGCAGTGATTGCCGACGGTTTAGACTCACAGCATCTACCAAGTATGCCGTCCACAGCAAGTACAGAGTTTACCAGATTGCCAAGTTCATCCTCTATTGTTCATGAATATGCATTTGAAGAGAGAAAGATCAAAGTGACTTTTCAGCCAGTTCTTAATGCACCTTCATATATAATTGAAGTTTTTAATCAGAGATTTCCATCGCAAGTAGCAGGCAGGCAAGTTGTTCCAAAGGCTGGCAGAGAGGTGACTTGTTCGTTTGATGTTGACAACATGAGATTCAGCAGTGGTGTTGGTTATAAGTCACGAGTTATTTCCCAAGGCAGTGAAAACTTGATAAACAGCGTCCCTTGCATAACTATTGCAGCGCTAACTTGCAGCGACGGGGCGACAAGTGTTACATTAAATTACAGTGTCGAGTGGAAGCAATTGATCGTCACCTTTGTTTCAAGACCAGGAAGCTTCATTGCAAAAGTAGATGACATCTCTCACAATGATAGAACAATCAGCACCCAAATCGTTAATGTTAAGGAGAGTACAAAGGACAGTGATAAGCAATCACTTTGTCAATCTGTGTTGGATATCCCTCTAAACATCGCCAAAGAACCTCTAGGTGCAATGTATCAAGCCTCTATACTAAACACTGGTGATCATCAGCACTTGCCCAGTGGGATTATTCGTTCCAACAAAGTGCCTTTACTAGCTTCGCCCGATCCCGTGGAACAACAATATAAAGATGATGTCTTTACTGTTTCTTGGAAGAGTGTCCATTTAGCATCCGCTTATAACATCAGAGTGTACAACTCCAAGACCGGAAACATAGCTTCAGAAATGAGTATCACTCGTGATAAACTCCCCGCGGGAAAACGGATGAAGAGAGAGTTTACTGTAGATTCGTTGTCTCTGGAATCTAATGGCGCTTACAAAACACTGGTGCAAGTCTTGGGGGATGATGAAAGCATCGGAGGAGCAAGTGCCAAGTCTAACAAGACAATCCCATCTTTCTCTTCCCCTGAATATGTCACGATTTCTTTTGACGATGAAACACGTCTCATGCATGTGAACTGCTCTCCTGTAAAAGGCGCTGCTTCTTTTAACCTTGGAGTAGTCGATGCTGACAAATTGAGTAGCCATGAAACGATTATCCAAGGCGATTTGCTGGAATCGAAAACTGTGACCGTTAGTTCTGACGACTTGAAAAAAACCATTGAGGTGCAATTTGATGACAGGGTTCTGATTTCATCCCTTGATGGAAAGCACAAAGGAGCGGCACGAGTGATGGGTAAGCAAGGACATGATATGTCCCTTCCAAGCGGATATTCCATTTCCGAGGACGTAGTATCTTGGTTGAGACCCGCTGTTCCAATTCACATCTCATTTGATCCTGTGAATTCAGCTTTGAAGATTACCTGGACTTCCGTTGAGCTAGCAATTCGATATTTGGTAGAAGTCTTGCAGACAAGGGATGGCGATAACGGAGAAACTACTACTCTGACTCCGTTTTCAGATGAGGTGGATAGCCTTTCGTATGACGCCAACATAGAAAACGTAAAGATCGAGGAAACTGATAAATTCACGGCGAAAGTTCAACCATTCGGAAAACCAGGCTCAGTGATAACAGATCATGCCATTGCCTATTCCAGTGAAGCTCTCGTTTGTAAAACCTCCCCAAGTCAGTTTGAGGTTTTACATGTTGAAGACGGAGCAATAAATCTGTTATGGAAGGGAGATGAAGCCGATGAATTTCAAATAAGAGTTTGGAAAGTCTTAGAGACAGAAGACCGAGTCGAAGTCAATACCGAGGTACATACATTTAACATCTTTAATTTGTTACAAAATAAAATTGATATATAGCGCGCTGATAATGGATTCAGACTCAAAGAAAGTTCATACAAAGGCAAGACAAATGGGAACTGGTGAATTAATTGGAGACCTGAGAGCTATTTATATTCAAACAGTTCGATTTATGACTCTTGGTCCTTGTTACCAAAACATGACTTGTTCCCCTAATGTGATTCTTAACCTCAACATGTGGTACGTTTACTTACTTACATAAAGCTCAAATACACTATTTTTATATTAGCTGTCTTGTAGCAGAGCATTAATATTCTAAGTATGAATTTCTTCTTCTAGCACACAAAGAAGCCTGAATTTAAAGCGACAGCTGCTGCTCTACGTATGTTTTCGCCCGGGCGCTATAAATTTGGTGTTCGAGCACATGGTTCAACCAAAAAGTTGCACAGTGTTTTCACAGAAGCAGAATTCTTTGCTGTCATCATGGATGCGCCAGTTGTCACTGCCATGAGCCAAAGCCCAGCCGTTGCTGTAAGTGGCAAAATACAAGTAAATAACTAAAGGTAGAATACTCGCTATAGATAGCAACAATGAGGCCTATTCTGTTATCGGAATCAACTGAATGGTATGTTGATAACATTCTGAATAGCAGTGAAGAGAACGAACGTAAAGAATGAACGTAAAGAAAGGAATAATGGCTACCCAGAATAGCCAAATTTGCGTTATTTTGGGAATCTTTATTTCGATTGTTATTTTGTGTATTATGTTATTGCTAAGCTGGAATAAGAATAGTGAGAAAAGTACCCAAAAAATGGTTCCTCTGTAAGTGCATATGATGAGATCATAAGAAATTTTATGTTCGTGGACAAATGCATGAAATAGTTATCACACTTGTGCCCCTTAGATTTCAGATCAAATGTTGAAGAAAAAAAGAGGAAAATGGAAACTCTGAGAACGCCCTCAGAGGAGCACAAAGGCAAAAATAATTCCAATCGGATAATTCTCGAAAGACACTGCATCCTTTTTATTTTGTACTCCTATCATCGTATGTTTTCATTGTGTGTCTCTAAGAGCAAATATTAAAGCTACCTTTATAACGAAAGCAATTCACAAGTCATTCAAAGAAGCTATCAATATACTAGTGTATCCAAAAGATAGTAATTGCTGCGGTAAATTTGTTGTAATAATGCTGTTTTATCGCCTCGCTGGTATTACAGAATTTTCTCTTTCGTTTTTTGAGGGAAAGCAAAGCAAATGTAACCGGGATGAATCGACGAAAACTCCAGCCGATAAGACTAATTTTGTTTTGTAATTCACGCATCAAGTTCTTGCAATGTCTGTAGAATATTGTTGAGCAAAGGACGCGTTCACCACGAGGAAAGTGTGAAAATTTAGGTTTAACTTAATTATTGATAATGAATATGTTGCGTTGCTAGCTAGTCGTATCGTATTCGCGTCTCCACGCGCTCAGCTCAGGTTTCGCGTCCCCACGCGCTAGCTCAGTCTCATCGACCGCTGTCGGAGTGATTTCAAAATAAATTTGTCTTTTATTCCGTATAATCTTCGAAAATCTTTGCTATCCAACGGTCCTATCACCATGCCTCGCAGTCCTCGCTCAACTCGCGGTAGTCTTCGACACTTCAGTTCCGATTACGACTGGCACATGTTGGACCAAAATATTACAAATCTCGCAGCCAACAGCTTGAAGCAGCAAGCGAGACTATTGTTCGTGGCGCAGTGAATTCTGGCCCAAAATGTGTTCGTGGCGCAGTGAATTCTGGCCCAAATGTGTGCGTGGCGCAGTGAATTCTGGCCCAAAATGTGTACGTGGCGCAGTGAATTCTGGTAAAAAGCGATCAAATCGAGATTTTTCGTAGCTTATATTTTTTTCTCATATATTTCTCGTAAATCCTGTTTATGTTGCTGCTCACTCGCTACACTCGTTCCGCAGCAATAAAGCATCTCTAAAATATACGATTTTTACTTTTAAGACAGACGCTATCAAGCGTTGCTAAATTCAAACTAATACTCCATTCACACCGACGCTTGAACATGTTTAAATGTTGTTCAGTTTAAAACATGTTTAGAAAACTACTTCATAACCTCACGTAATATTTGGAGTAAAATCTTTACTAAAAGAGTTTCTTTTAGTAAAGATTTCACTCCAAACTTATTTGATTGACGTTATTACTAAGTAGTTTGAGTAATATATATTTAAAAACGTTCAAGATAGAGGCTAAAACGTAAGCCCCATTCACACCAACGGTGTAAACTAAACAACATTTCAACATGTTTAAGCGTTGGTCTGAACATGATAGTAGTAAAACTAAACACCATTTTTAAAAACATGTTTAACCGTTGATGTGAATGGGGCTTAAGATAGATCAAAGTGGATTGCGTTGGAGTAAGATTATCACTAAAAGACACAGAGTGGCTAAGTTTTTCAGTTTTTCTAGATGATAAGTACAAATGTATGTAAGGAGAAGTGTTTTTATATACATATTAAAATATAGAATTATAATTGTTGCTTTAACAAACATTAGATCCAGTGGAAACCAGTTGACAACAATCCAGGCCAGGATTTTTCAAACTACGTCATCTCTTATCGCCAGCGAGACACGGAGTCAGCTTGGCATCGGATGGAGGTTGAGTTATCGGTGACAGAAAAGACGATCGAGAGTCTGCAAGCTGACTGTGAATATCTTTTCTGCGTCTCCGTTGCGAGTTATAAGCGAGGTGTTGGCATTAGGAGCCCTCCCACAGCTATCCAAACTGGTGCTGAATCTGGTAATTCGAAATCTCGTTTCTCGTTTTAACATTGAGTCAAACCTAAGAACGCAGGGGGCCGGCTATTTAAACGAAGTCTAACTTAGACCGCGGTTAAAGACAATTAATGAACCTCCACATCTGTTTATAAGTGGGTCATGTTAAGTATATTTTTTTTTCTGGTGTGTGCTATATGGCTTCTGGACTCTGTTTACAGTAAATAACGTTTCAATATTAAAGGAGGGTTTCACGGTTCGGCGCATGTGCAAGCTATGGCGTAAGCCTTTTAAATTCATTGTTTAGACCAATCGGAAGCGAGTAGATAACTCTGGCGGGAAATTTGCCCGTTAAAATGTCGCTGATTGAATGGATGATTACACATACCAATGTGCGCCATGAAAGCCACCATAGCGTAGGATAAATCCTTCGGGTCAAAGGTTTTATTCAGTGTTGACTTCGTTAGTGTAATCCGTTGAAATTTTGTGTGAATTTTGGTCATCCTTCGCTTTGTTTGGACTAATTACAGTATGTGATTATTGAAGTAAATGTGAGTGGTTTTTGAACCGATAAAATTGGCAAGTAAGCGAATAAAGCATTTTAATCTGTGCACATGCGTCGAACCGTGAAACCCTCCCTTTAAGTGTTGGTAAGATTAAAATTGGTTTAGACCAACAGCGTCTAAACTTCGTTTAACAGCGTCTTAACTTCGTTCAAATAACCAGCCATTTAAGGGGTAATAAGATCGAAACTCCGCGATTTTGTTCGTATTATATGAAAAACTCGATCAGCTATCGAGGTGCTGTACTTTGGAACATTGCATCCAGGTACTACACTGAGACAATTTCAAGCAATTTTATGCCAGAGGTAAAAAGGACGATTTTATTAAACAACTGGACTTCAATGCAACCTCGATTCAAACGCAAAGTAGGAACGTAATGGATTTTAAGTTTTATTAATGTGACCAATTATGTATATAATTATTTTTAATTTTAATGTATATAGAAACGTTTTTAATTAGTGTAGCTAGAAACACGACCCCACAAGCAAGATTTTTGCTTTAATTTTTATCGTACATAAATAAAGGATGTTGTTGTTGTTGTTGTTGCCCAGAATGTTTAGGCTTAAAATTACGCGCAGTATAATATCGGGACATAATTTTTTTGAAATATGTAATAAAAATTGGATCACGGAAAGTGTGCTATAGAGCGGTACGTTGACTAATTAAATAATAAACCATCGCGTATGAATTTTATTTTTTGCAGTGAAGTTTCCAGATAATTTGCTGGATAATCCAAACTTTGCCCCTGCCCAAGACTGGGACGAAACGGGCCATGCTTGGAATATTATCACACACCCTTGGCAGTTAATACAGCCGAAAGACAGGCAATACAGACTTGAAATGTTACCTCCAGGTAAGCAAGGAAAATAACAAGTAGACATTCTTCAAACCATGGTGGCGATGAAGCCGTCTTTTTTCCTTAAAGGTCGAAAAGTTATCTCCAAATTATAGTTGAACCTAGCATTAGCCACACTTAATTGGCAAAAACGACGTTCAGTGAGATTAAATGAGATTATTTAGGGGCTAGTACCCACTAGCGACGAAAGGGACGGAAGCGCAATCGAAGCGGAATCGGAATGGCAAGAAAGTTACGATGTAGTGGAAATCAAAACGACGAAAGCGCATAGTAGGCGACGGAAGCAGAAGCGGAATCGGCAGAAAATGGAAACCTTCTGATCCTTCCGAT
Source organism: Dendrophyllia cribrosa (assembly GCA_024195265.1). Classification (NCBI taxonomy): domain Eukaryota; kingdom Metazoa; phylum Cnidaria; class Anthozoa; order Scleractinia; family Dendrophylliidae; genus Dendrophyllia; species Dendrophyllia cribrosa. Next base: position 41,750,359 of record JAJLRJ010000004.1, read on the forward strand.
TCCGATTACGTCGCTAGTGGGCACCGATTCTAAACATCGTTAGAACGATTTTCTTATAATAAGTTGAAGCCGTTTATTATGCTCATACATGGTGGCTCAAGTGTAACCATTGAAATAAAAGCTAGCGCGTACTACATGTACTGTGGTGCGATTTATAATGCTGTAGAAGGCGGTTCTATTTTTTTCTTTTATCTGCAACATTAACCGTTTTTTCTAACTCTAGGTTCTAAAGGATTGTTTTGGCATGAGGGCATTATTAACTGGTTTGTCCAGGCTTCAATGGTATGCTGTTGGAGAGTCCAAACTATCGACCTTCTTGCCAAGGGCTTTACTCCTGAATATCTTGATGATGTCAAACCAGATATTCAAGTTTTTGAATGGTGAGTTAAATACCTTCAACCAACTATTTAACCATTATAAATACGTCTTTTTTTAACCCTTTGCTTCAAAAACACTTTATCTTCACACATTAATCAACACTGGGCAGTTTCACCCATTCCTGTATGCGACACAAAGGATTTCGCCTTCAGTGTTTCTGAACAAGGAAAGATGTTTGAATGAAGCTATGTTACTACGCGGGGAAGTCAGTGGGATAGCTTAAGATGAATTACCATACGGGTCAGCAACGAGAGAGCATGTCAGTTCTTTGATAGATAAATATGGAAAATAGCAAATTGTGATGGATAAGCCTTGGATTAGCCTTGGATAAGCCTTGCTTGCCTGCTTGCTTGGTTGCTTGCTTGGTTGCTTGCTTGGTTGCTTGCTTGGTTGCTTGCTTGGTTGCTTGATTGCTTTATTGATTGATTGATTGATTGATTGATTGATTGATTGATTGATTGATTGATTGATTGATTGATTGTTAGTTAATTGATTACAGAAGAAGTTTTAGACTGAAGTTATGATTGAACTTATGAACTGTTTGAACTTATGACTGAACTTATGACTGAACTTATGATTGATTGATTGATTGATTGAGTGATTGAGTGATTGATTGATTGATTGATTGATTGATAGTTAATTGATTACAGAAGAAGTTTTAGACTGAACTTATGAACACCATTGTTGTCTCCACCGAATGAGATGAGAAGCCAAACCGAGCAGTTCTTTTATAGAATAAATTCTTCTTCACAATAACGAAGGTGCAGATGAACAAGTATTTGGTGTGCTACTAGATCTGTAAATCTTTGCTACTATTATTTTTAGGTTTGGCATTAAAACAGGCCTCTCTGGCACGTATGGCATGAAGGTGTCCCTGCTTGATATCAACAAGAGGGACCTTCCAGGAAGAAACTTTTATTACAGCAGTCAGGTTCCTCGTTTGAATAAAGCTCCCTCGTCAATGGCTGGAGTATGGATATGGGAATGCTTAGGCCACACATTTTCAAGTTATCCTTCAGGGTTACGATTCATACGATTTGAAGACACTATGCAAAGCGGAGCCTCGTTCCCACAAGTTGGATTCAGGAAGGGCCCTGGAAAACCGATTGTGCGAAGTGACGTTTTGGAAGACACCATGCAAAGAGGGGCCTCGTTTCTAGGGGTCGTACCAAGCGATGGTAATGATGTGAGCGCGTTTGGAGCTACAGTAACTGTAAACCTTTCTACAAGGTAATAATATAATGAATTTTATACATGTGGATTTATCTAATTACGTATGAATCTCGCTGTTGATTAGTACGTGTCTTTGTTCAAAGTTGCTCTAGTTCCTAGATGTACAATATTCGCGAACATTTACAATATTCTGTCAGTTGCTTGACAATGTTAGGTCGACTCTTATCGTTGAAGAAATATTATTTTCACGCGGAACTTTCGCCGTGTTGAGAACACAGCCCTGTCTTGTTAATTTGTGTGAGCGTCAGTCAGAATGAGATGATGAACCCAAACATCATCAAGCAATTAATAAATGCTTTTTTAGCAGGTGGCAAACGGACACTTGATGTTTATTACTTTTTACTCAATTTTATGAAATAAACCCTTATTTTCGATCAGTGTCTAAGGACATCACTATCTCGAATCAAGTTTTTGTTAAATATATATGACGAAGTGAAAAAGAAGCAATTTGGGGAATCAATTTCTTGTTATTATCCTTATCATTTGTAATAAGTGTCCTTAAAGCTTCTTTCAGACGATGCATTCATTTGTTCAAAATAATGGTCCCCACAATCTTAATGTTGAAACAGGTTGATTTTATACTGAGTAAATAAAAAACGTTCTCTGGCTAAAAGGTTCGGCTGCCTGTAGTGCAGTCTTCCAAGGGTGAAAAAGAAATATATATTCGTGTTAATTGCCCGTTTTTTATTTTTATTACCCTCAGTAAAGAGGACAAGTCTCAGTGTCGTCAGCACTACAGTAAGGAATGTGAAGTAGCTGTTAACAATCAAATTAACTTGGAGTTACAAGCAAGCAACGCGTTCCTGTTGATGGGCGCAAATTTCGCCAACGGTATGGACTTAATCATGCAGAAAAATTCGGACAAAACAAAGGAGCATGCGCAGATGTTGATGCAGTACCAGAACGACCGCGGAGGAAATATCGTGCTTGACGACATCGCAAAACCGGAGCAAGAGAGATGGGGGACTGCGTTGGAGGCCTGTGAGGCTGCCATGGATATGTCTGGTCACATCTATCAAGCATTGGTTGACCTGTGCAGAGTGGCACAGGCAAGCCAGGATAATCACATGAACAAATTCATTATCGACCGTCTTATTGGCATGCGAGGGAGGCATAGTGATCTGTGGACTGAATTGAAGTTATGGATCAAGGAGCATGGCCACTAAAGCACATGGTCACCAAGCCGGTAGTTGTTAACAAAATGTTGGACGCCATTCGCAAATTTGGAGCTCAATTTCAGAAAAGGGAACATTTTGCCTTTCCCCGATTTGTCGGCTCAAAATAAGTAATTAATTGATTAATTGACTTGGGGAGGCAAACATTACCTTTCGATTTAACAGTACATGATATAGGTGTAAGAAACAATGAACTATAACTGGAACAATTTAAGTTTTTCTTATTTTTTTTATAGTTACTAGAAGTGTATACCGTAGCTTGAAGTTATGAAGATCGGAGAACATCCATGTGTAAGACAATTTTTAACGAAGCGGTCGTTTAAAATGTATAACACTGAAAAGCTAATCTCGCAGGCTTATTCAGTCTCCGTTCAGAATTAAGTCCAATGTTATTCTATAAAGACTAAGCGTTAAAGGACAGTGATAGAATAGCTTTAACCGTTTCGCTTCTAAAAACTGAAAGGCAATTACATCATTTTACAATTAAAATATTCATTCGAATTGCCGCACATGTGGATTACGTCTAGCGCATAAAAAAATTAGAGCAACATGACATAACTTGAGCTGATTTAGTTCTGAAGGTTGCTTTACTCCATAGCCAATTAAGGTGATATTACAGTTTTCGCTTTTCCAAGGAAGTATCTTGACAAGAGAAAACTACTAGAGAACGTTTAATTCTCTCATTGTTGTCAGGCATATATAGCCAAAATCGTGATCAAAATTAGTCTGCATGTAGTCCTCGGACGGCCTCCTTTGGGTATTTAGAAATGATTAAAACCTCGATTTCTTACAAACCAAAGTTATTTTTTTCTAACCCTGCGAAGTCGACAGAATGAAATTGTAGCTAGTGGAAGACTTTTAAAATGTTGTTAAGATCGTACACAAAAAAGCATGATCAAAAAGCGTTAAGTGTGTAATCAGTGTTTTCGCTTTTCCTAGAAAGTATCTAGACAAGAGAAAACTAATGAACTATTCTATTTTTAATATTTGTTAAGAATACATAGAAAAAAATTCATGATCTGATGTGTATGTAGACGATAAACTTCCTTCATCGTCTTTTACTTTGCCAATCAATAAAATCAGTTTTCGCTTTTCCTAAGGAAGCATATCTGGAATAGAGAAGACTATCGCAAGACTTTTATACACCAACCAATGTAGAAGACATATTTGGAACAGAGAAGACTATCGCAATACTTTTATATAAGACATTTTAATCAATCCCAGTTGTCATGGGCAATTTTTTTCTTTTCTTAGGAAGTGAAGACTAGAGAAGAGAAGACTAACAGGAGAGTTTTAAGTTTTACTATTGAAATGTTGTTAAGATTATCTGAGAATAAGGCTGCTTATAGACGTCAAACTTCCTCTTGTGTCTGCTTCAAGAAGACTGTCACAATAAGCAACTGGGCTCTTCTTCTTCTTCTTTCAACCTCTTATTTCCTTGCAGAAATCAATGTCTTTCACCTAATCCTGTTCTGCGCTCTTTTCTTAGCAGCCGCCCACGTCACACATATGTCTTGTAGTTCTGCCAAACGAGAACGCCTCCATGTCTGAGCCGGACACGCTCTCCTTCTTCTGCCCTGTGGGTTCCAGTCGAGTGCTGCCTTTATTATGTTTCCATCCGGTTTCATTAGCGTGTGACCTATCAATTTCCATGCCCTGCTCTTTAGCTCCTTTCTTAACCGTATGAATCCGACTCCCATTTCGTGAATATTCTCCTCGTTCTCCATTCCTGAGTATAGTACTGTCTACCCCGTAGCTGTAGCAGCAGTAGCAGTAGCCATCTTTCCGCATCTTTGCTTACGTTGTGTCTCTGCATTTCGGCATCTACTTGTGCGCATTTTCTAGCTTCATACATAGTTCGGACATTCCATGCACTATAAGTCAAAGAACAAGATCTTAAAATAAAAAATTCACCATATTTTAATATTTTGAAAACCTATGTGTCAAAAACCGGTTGCCATGGCAACATGGTTAATCACACTGACATGTTATGGATACCAAAATGTCCCTAGATAAATTCTAGGAAAAGTCAAAAAAATTGAATAGGGTTAAAGAGGCAATGTCACGAGGATTTTGCACTTTTTGGTCAAAACTCTACTAAATGCGTGACTAAGTACCTTTGATTTACACGAAATGCTCTTGGAGTATCGAGAAAAAAATACCAAGTGATTCCTTAAAGAGATAACAAACCGAAATCAGGTTTAAGCGATTTTTCCAAGACAGGCGAAGAGAACTTGAAAAGATTTGCCAATTTTTTCAAGTTGCAACCATTTCCATCCAGGCTGTCTGCAGCCAAAGACACTTATTTATAGCTTCAGTAAACTACTAGGGGTCTCTCCTCCGCAGAGGCTCCTATCATTAAAGAATAGTAAAAGAGAAAATGGGAGCGCGGGGAACGATTACTTTTTACCTCTGCCCAGCCTCCGCGCGTTTTTTGCCAAGCATGGAGCGTAACAAGGAGGCCTCTGCGGAGGCGAGAGCTACTAGGGTGTTTGTTATTTTTAGCTTCAGTGAACTACTAGGGTCTTTGTTATTTATAGCTTCAGTGAACTAGTAGAGTGTTTGTTATTTATAGCTTCAGTGAACTAGTAGAGTGTTTGTTATTTATAGCTTCAGTGAACTAGTAGAGTGTTTGTTATTTATAGCTTCAGTGAACTAGTAGAGTGTTTGTTATTTATAGCTTCAGTGAACTAGTAGTAAGAGTGTTTGTTATTTATAGCTTCAGTGAACTAGTAGTGAGAGTGTTTGTTATTTATAGCTTCAGTGAACTAGTAGAGTGTTTGTTATTTATAGCTTCAGTGAACTAGTAGAGTGTTTGTTATTTATAGCTTCAGTGAACTAGAAGAGTGTTTGTTATTTATAGCTTCAGTGAACTAGTAGTAAGAGTGTTTGTTATTTATAGCTTCAGTGAACTAGTAGAGTGTTTGTTATTTATAGCTTCAGTGAACTAGTAGTAAGAGTGTTTGTTATTTATAGCTTCAGTGAACTAGTTAGAGTGTTTGTTATTTATAGCTCCAGTGAACTAATAGAGTGTTTGTTATTTATAGCTTCAGGGAACTAGTAGATTGTTTGTCAACAAAACTGGAACATTATTTTTAGGCTTCCATTCATGCATATAGGAAGGATTTTTTTGGTTTTCAAAATGACATTTTGACATTGCCCCTTCAAGCGCTTAGATCGTTTTTAAAAGGATATAGTTAAATTATTACAGACGGCATTGCAGTACCAACTTCATATTAATAAAATAGGAGAGAACAGCAAGGTAAGGAAATTGAAACCTTTTTTCTTATTTTTTTTTTTTCGCTGCATAAAAAAGTGGCTGGGCTGAGGACCCCCAGCTCCTCCCTCTGCGCAGTCCCTGATTTTAGTCGAGTCGACATTTCGTAACCTGCTCGATTACCGTAAAAACAACGTTAAATTTGTGTTGGCTGGCACAAAAAAAGAATATAATTTATTTGACGGCATAGTATGAGTTTTGTACTGTGTCTTGCTGTGAAGTGCTTATTAATTAATTACGATATGTGTCGGGAATAAAATCATTGATGGCCTTGGACGATTCCACGACATTATCTTGTTAACATTGCAAACATTAATTTTCAAGGATTTTTAATATGAATTTTTATTCCGGTATTCCCTTGATTCTTATTTGGGGGGAAAGGGGCGAGGTGGGGGGGGGGGGGGGGGGGGGGGAGGAAATAGACATTATACACTGCCGAGGAATTAGTTGAAAAGGCTGAAAAATAAAACATTTGTCAGCCATATTTTATTTATAAAAATTGTTTTATTTTTAGTCTGTCGTATTTTAAATTCAGGCATTAAATAGCATATTACGTTTTCTGTATGTACAATATTTTACCTTTCTCCGTTATCCAAGAGAGAACGCGATCTAGCTAATTATATTCATAACTGAAATCAACCTGCAAATATATGCAATATTCATAATAGGTATTTTCCATATAACATAAACCGAATGCAATACACACCACAAATATAATTATATTCCTTAAGAACAAAAAAGACATATAATTATGCTCGTATTTGACTAAGCTCCTGACTTAGCTAAACTTTTGTTTTTCGTTTCGAGTGTTTCTCGTAACAAGCCAACAAGACATATTTTACTTCATCATCGTCAACAAATTCTAATGGCGAGTCGCCATCGTTATTCTGCACGTAAATATCGCCTCCACACATGATCAAGTACTTTACTATATCCAGATATCCCTTAGCCATCGCATAGTGCATGGCAGTCCAACCATCCTCGTCTCGTTTTCCAACCTCTGCTCCCAGTTCAACGAGAATCTTGCAGCATTTCATGCTTCCTACAAACGCCGCCGTACTCAAAGCGGTGTGGCCGTATTCGTTAAAGCAATTCACATCAACCTTTTCCTCGCTCTGTGCTATCATTTCTAGCTCTTCTGACGTGTCTTGACCGGGAACCGTCTCCCGTATTATCAAATCTTCGGGGAAGCGAGTAAAGTTTGATTTTTGTTTCTCGATGTTATCCTTGACAGGTTGAACGTTTGACATGTTGCTTGCACTCGTTCCCGTCAACATTAAAAGTGAAATAAGGTTTCCTTTCTCTCAAGCGTCGCTATGAAGCTGTTCTTGAACAAGGTTGACAACTTAAAACTCAAAACGTCCCTTTGTCCGCAAACAAACTTGCATGCGTGAACTACAAACGAAATGAGTCAAGTTGAGGACATTTCGACGCACACGCTATTAGGAATCCAAACAGCGATAATTTGTTTACGACTCGTTGCGGTAAGTACGAACCAATCATTGTAGTGTTTCAATAGTGAAACCACTACAGCTAATTACATGTACGGGTTTCCTTTGTTATTTATTTACAGCTCCATGTCCTATATGACCCTATATGAAAATTGTATGATCAAACGTTAAAATGAAGTGGAATTTTTCACGTCTCCAGTGTTTGCTTGGTTCAACGCAATGTTTTCACAAGGTTTTATAGCGGGTATTGTGAATTTCAGTGGACGAGAATTGTTGTTTACAAACTTTTGTTTTGTGAAATAATCCTATTTGATAAATTTGTGCAGCGTTTAGTGATATTAATAACAAGAGTTGCGTTGAAGTACTTGTTCAGCTTGAACTGTTTTAGTCCTTTACACAAAGTAACTCCAATTAGAACGACAAACATCAAAATTTAAGAAAAATCCCAAATTTAATTTATGAAATATCAAAAAAATATATGGTACCATGCAAAAGTACTGCCGAAGAGGTTTTATTTGAATGGTCACACAATAGGATTTCGTTAACAGACTTAAAAGTTAAAACTACACTACATGTTTCCATAATTGACATAATTGAGTGAAAGTGTTAATATTGAAAGATAGACTACTGTATGGCTAACCTATGACAGTGATATTGTTTTGAATTCGCCCTGGGGACCAATTTTTACTCACATCGTAATAACTGAAAAAAGATTCGAAATTCACTTTTTGACAAGGACAGTCGCGATAATGGCCTTAATGATAAATAGGGTATGTGTCGTTTGTGTCACTGAAAGGCTGCTGCCGTTCTATTGCAATTAGCCTATTTAGATATATTAAAAAAATCGCATTGAGATTCAGAAGCCTCGAGCTAACGTCCCGGGGCAGACTCCCATATAAAAATGACGGGGGTGCTCGTCGTTCCTTTTAGGGGTCAAAATTTGTAGATTGGTACTGCTTACGGTACAAAAATCTAAAATGACCACCGTTAGAATTATCGCGGTACCTTTAAGGGTAATGAGCCAAAACTATGACAGAAATATGATGCGTTTTTTTTGAATTGGTACCTCTTAGGGGTAAAACTTACTCGAGCCTAAAGCTTGGTTTCCATATGATCGCTACGATCGCTGCGATTGCTAAAAAGAATGTTCAGCCGGATCGTAGCGATAATATGGAAACCACTTTCCAACAATTGAGCGATCGCTGAGAAGGACTGTTCTATCTCAGCGATCGTAGCAATCGTACCGATCATATGGAAACCGGTTAACGCCACGATCGCTAAACTTATTTGCAGCGATCGTAGTGATCGCACTATAACTATCATATGGAAACCAGGCTTAAGCAAGAATTGTGTTTAACCTTTGATGAGCTGAAAATAAATAAATAAATATAATAAACAATAAACAACTGGTCCCGAGGAAAAGAGCGCATTATGTTTACCGAGGATCTCGATGTTTCCCGAGACTAAGTCGAAGCAAACATCGAAATTCGAGGAAAACAAAATTCACTGTTTCCAAAGGGACCAGTCATTAAGTTATTTGCTATATAGCAACACCAAAAAAAAACACAACACAGTTTAAAAAACGCAACGAGCCCTCAAGGTAAACATCAATCGCATGCCACCTTTTGTCACGGTCTGATCACGTGCGCTAGCGGGCAACAGTGCACTGTTACCCTCTGATGTCAAAAATGTTGCCCGCTTTCGCAAATGTTGCCCGCTCATGGACGTTTGACGGGAAAGAGTTTGTTTGTTAGATGTCATGTGACCATGAATCAACCAATAAACGCACGCGTTGTATTGAGAAAAACTCCAGCTACATAAGAATGAATGTTTATTCCGCATAACGTAATGTAAATACATTTTACTGAAAATAATTTTACAATTTTTACTGAAAATAATTTTACAATTAAAGAGATGAAAGAAAACCATCACGGGCTTTTACAACTGAATGGTTATCGCGAGACACTCTCATCTCCTTTTTCATCGTCTCGATGATAGAGCGGCGCCACTTATTATTCAAAGTTAAGGTTAATGTGCGAACGTTTGGTTTAGCTTTTGTGGTATCCGCTGAGCACTGAAATTTAGTTTCAAACCAGTCAGTTACCGGCTCTGCACGTAGAGAGTTGACGTATGTTTTCTTGCAATTAGCCAATCAGATGCGACAACACTTAACCCCATGCCAAAGGGATTATAAGCACTCCATTATCAAACCGAGCACCTGCCAAGTGTTGCCATGCATAAGTTTGTGTAGTACGTGAGCTGTAAACGATACTTCTGCATGAAAACTCGCTGGCTAAATTCACTTTTAAAAAACGTTTTTATTTGGTTTCAAAATCTATCACATGGCAGTATATATCTTGGGTCTGATTTTTGCAATGGAATGGAGTGGATTCATCCTGAGGTAGGTCCTAACTTTATGCATAAAAAAACTGATGATAGGTGAATCTTAAGTCAATCAACAAAAGTTAGCATCCCGCGTATAACTATCACGAGGTGGGATTATTTCATCGGTATTAATTTTACAAAATAAAATACTGTTATCTTTACAGTTCCGTTGGAATATATGTTGAACAAAAACCAACCCAATACAAGTATAATCCAACTAAATAAAACTCCGCTTTTGCTGGATTACTACGACAAATTAAAATCGTCTAGTCTAAATAAAATCCCAAATTCATAGGAAAATGCCAAAAATGTCTTTCAAACTCACTCCTTAGGAAATTCTAGTTTCTTGAAACCAGTTCTTTATTTAATTTACAAACTAAACGGCATGTTTTTGTCATATGAAAAAAAAGATCCCTTTTTTTTACAGCCTTTCGCTTATCATTTGTCTACTGCCGTCATGTTTAAGTAATGTTTATTCGATCATACAGTATAATGCAAATGTCTGTTTTCAAAACATAGCATATGCTTCACAAAATAATGGGAAAACACAAAGTTCTTACTCGCGAAGGATTTTAGCAACATAACATATAGTATTAAGTATTTGAAATTAATGATATTGAATTTGCGGGGTGAACGAAAATTAGCAGACGGAATTTCTAGACAGAGGCCACTCTAACTAAAACATTTAAAATATTTAATAACTTGGCAACATCGTAGTTCAACGGGCGAAGCCGTACAGGAAATGGAAAGGACACAAATTAAATGAAGTCTAACTTAGACGCGGCGGTTTAAGACAATTAATGGACCTCCACATCTGTTTAAAAGTGGGTCATTTTAGTATATAAATTTTTTTTTTTTTTAGTCTGTGCTATGTGGCTTCAGGGCAAAACAGTGAGAAACGTTTAAATATTACAGTTGGCCAGATTGAAATTGTTTTAGACCGCGGTTTTGTTAAACACCGTCTAAACTTTGCTGTAATAACCCTTAGACCGGCCCTATATATCAGCCGGAACATCGTCCCTTTGTAAAGACACACACAGAGCATAAGCACAAGCTTGAACCTATAACATAGACATTTAATGTGCTTCGAATCAGCTAAATAAAAAATTATAAGACACACACAGAGTATAAGCACAAGCTTGAACGTATAACATAGACATTTAATCAGTGCTTTGAATCAGCTAAATAAAAAATTGTAAGACACACACAGAGCATAAGCACAAGCTGGAACGTATAACATAGACATTTAATCAGTGCTTCGAATCAGCTAAATAAAGAATTATAAGACACACACAGAGCATAAGCACGAGCTTGAACGTATAACCTAGACATTTAAGATGTGCTTTGAATCAGCTAAATAAAGAATTATAAAACACACAGAGATAGCATAAGCACAAGCTTGAACGTATAATCAAGAAGACTGAGAAAAGACAATTATTTTGATTTTCGTTTCCTTGTGCTCCGTACTTGTATCAAGACATTTTAATGTGCTTCGAATCAGCTTAATAAAAAATTATACATTGTGGGCAATAAATTTAAAGTAAAATCGCAATTTGATTGTGGTGCAGTACTAGTACTGAGCATGCACTATACATAATACACAAAAGCGGGACAACCAAGTACAATTAAATATATTATGGATCTGTTTTCCTAACTCTATGCTAATTTAAGCTCATTTTCTGATCATTCAGCTCCGCTTTCGCTGTAGAAGGTCGGTGCAATGCAACTGTGTTCAAAACAACTCTAGACCTTGTTCACTGCGTGAAAAACGGTATTAACTACGATAAGACACGGCGGCCAAAAGCATTTTCCCTAAGAGGTAAGCATTAAGCTGTTTATTTTATTTTACAGTCGAAGCTCTCTGAGCGGACACTCTCGTACGCGGACACACAGCTCTACTCACGGCCGTCTTGACAAAACCGCGTTTGAATCCTCCTCTAACGAAGATCATTCATGAATGCGGCCTGAGCTGCAGTTACGGACAGTTTTTCTGCTTCCCGAGGATGCTCGCTTACTAGCCTGCGAAGGACGCACGTGCGAGGGGTACGCGCCACCTCTGCATTTCGCGCGTGCCCCTCGCGCGCACGTCCTCGAATTTCGCCCTTTCAATAAACCGGCGCTTGCTAGGCAGGCTATTCGCTTACGGGTGCTTCGATTGTAATATGTTATCACTTGACATTCAAAGAAGTTCACAAGTATTTTTTATCTTTTATTCTGCCCTTATCGAAGCTTTTTAAAGTGCCCTGTGATCAAATTTTTGATTTTCATTTTTTTACATTTTCGTGTACTATTTCACTTTCTTACTCATCTTGCCAAATTTCAATCCATTACAAACATCAGAAGTCATTTTACTTTAACATTTATTTCCGAGAATTTACGGCCGCCATTAATCAACCTTGTTCCAAGGCTTGGTTACGAATGGGAGAAAGTGACGTCAAAGACTCAAACATACCTCACGGGTTGAAATTATAATAACAATCAGCATAGAAAATTGCACGAAGAACAAGTCCAAACTTTTTGTTGCTTTTCGCGTGATTTTCAATACCTATTGTTATTATAATTTCAAACCGTGAGGTATGTTTGAGTCTTTGACGTCACTTTCTCCCATTCGCAACCAAGCCTTGGAACAAGGTTGATTAATGGCGGCCGTAAATTCTCGGAAAGCCTTAACCAAGGCTACTTTTTTTTTTTTTTTTTTTAGTTTTATTATTTTCTACAAGACAGTTACTTACAGAAATATTGTATAATAACCTTGTTAGTAGGTTACAAAGATAACTACAGCATAGTTACACTAAATTAGTTACACCTAATTAAGTTCCACTAAATTAGTTACACCTAATTAAGTTACATAAACTAGTTACATCACAGTTACACTTACAGCTACAATACTTTTTTTTTACAAATACTTTTCAATCAAAATTTTAAATAACATTTATTTTTTAGAGTGTCCGTCTAAATAGATCTTTAGATTCGAATGCTCACATGAACGAAAGCAAGGAAATAGTTATTTAAGAATTAATTTGCGATTTGGCTTTGCTTTTCTCGATGGATAATTTGCTCTTTAGAAAGACTAGGAAAGCTTCAAAGTAGTAGGGATCTTTCTCTTTAGAAGCGTAGTAAATGTAATATTTGGCGATTATTAAGCAGAGGTTTAAACCAAGGTATTTTCTGAAGTTATTTGTGTAGCCGTAAATGATAATATGCTCATTTAAAACGATAAAATCGTCATTCTTTACGTTCCACCAGTTGCAGAAAGTTTCCCAAAAGACTTGAACGTCTAGGCTTAGAACAAAAAGATGTTTTAAAGTCTGTTTTTCATCACAAAGATGACAATTGTCATATTGAATTATCTTATCTCTGAATAGAGTTGCATTAGTTGGCAAGATTTGGTGTATAATTTTGAATTGGAATATAGCGAGTCTAATATCCTTTGTCACACTAAAAGGAATACTGTAAATGGTTTGTATCGTTTGCCTATTAAAACTTGCTTGTATCATTCTTTGTTCTGCTGTAGGGGGTATGAATTTCTGTTCAATTAGAAATTTAGCAGCCACTTTACATGAAAGCACGTTTAACGGAATTTTCTCCACATCAGGCTCTTGGGTACCATTTAAGTTGGGTTGCTTCAAAGGGCGGATCCAGTTTTTGGGAATAGCGTTACATAGGCCATAATATGTCAAGAAATTGGTTTTGACTCGGAATGTGCGGCAAAACTCATTGAAAGTCAAAAAGTCGTTATCATAAAAAATATCTTTGATCCTGATCACTCCTGCATTGTACCAATTTTTATAATAGACTGAGTATCCATTGATTTTAATAAACCGGTTGTTCCACAGGATTTCGTTTAACACCTGTTCTTTATTTTCAGGAGTTTGTTGGTTTATCATCTGCCAGATACTTAAAGCGTCTCTATAAAATTGTATAGGAAGTTCTAATTTAAGGGATTTTAGGTCATAATTACACTTGAAAAGAAAAATCCCACCAAGGCTACTGATGTTGAAAACACTGAATAATAAAAAATAATATAACTTTATAATTATTTTGCTAAAGTGACAAATGGTTTTTCTTCATCATATCAGTGGGTCGGGGTGACCGTTAGAGTATTTTAGAGTGCATATGTTTCATTTATGAGTGCACATGGCACGCGATCGAACATATTTTGACCCGAATAGAGGTCAATTACATGAGCCCGGGCTGGCTCGTTTAGCTGGGATCGATTGCGGCAAGTCAGTTAAACACACCAAAAATTAACGTCACGAAAACATGTATGAGAACCGGGCAATCTCGGTTGACCGTATTGCTTCAGAGCAAAACTGTTCGCCTGTAAATTGTCAAGTGTCAATTTGACATAAAGAGGTACACAAATACAGACGTCTTTTTATAGGTTCAGTGAAGTAGTATAGTTATTTTTTTTAATAAAATTGATGTTATTAAAATAGGCGTAATAGCATCAAATGTTATTTCGTGCTTCTGCAAGTGTCAGACTAGCACTGCCGCAACTCCCAACCTTAATTATGTCAACATCTCAGAAGTTCTTGCCAGTCACTCTTATTCTTCACTCTACTGAAATCTCCTTCCCGTATTACCGGTATCTTGGAGAAGCTATGAAAAAAACTACATTGTTAATCATGTATCTTTTATTCTGTATGCAGATGATCCAGTTGTTGTCAATGTCTCAATTGAGATTGCTTCTCTTAATGTTCACACTGGAGACATGGTACAGAGCTTTTTATTTTTATTATATGGAAACTTTCAACTTTATATTAAAAAAAAAAAAACATTTTTAAAACACCGTTTTAAAAAACGTTAACAGTTTAACAGTTAACAGTGAACTAAACAGTTTTCCAAAAAGGTTTATGAGATTTGGCCAAACAAAGATGCGGCAATAGGCCTCATGCAAGATGACGTCACCAACTCAAAATTCACCAATAAGCCTCGTTTGTACGAAATTCCTTGCAAACCTTTGACAAGTTCACGTTGTTTTTGAGTGGGTATTTTTTTTTTTCAACTTTGCTCCTTTGAGAATACATTGATGAGATTATCACAGGTTTACACTTCGAAAGCGAGGCTTGGGGGTGAAATTTGCTATTCTGACGTAAACATGCATAAGGGCAATTGACAAGCCTATTTTTCGCGCCAATATCACACTTCCGCAAATGGCACGATACCCATCCACGCCACCCCCCCCCCCCCCCCCCCCCCCCCTGATAACTCACTATTTATCAGGCATTAAAACCTTCAGTCAGTGCTAAATTGGTTACTTATTTGGCAACTTTTAGCGTCAACACTTCAAGTGCAAACCTATACACAAAGTACACTTCAGTACTTGTAGTCAGCTCGTGCCAGCCCCCACACTGCCAGAACCTTCTCTGCCAAATCTGCACATATGATTTGAAAGACCCTTTGAAATAGAAACACACATACAATTAATTAGTCAACTTATGATGACTGGTGATTTTTTGTCCATATGTAAAAACTAAAACTTATGTTTTTTCATATATACCTTGTAGGATTTTTCCCTGGAGTTTTTCTTCAGACAGAGCTGGCACGATCCCAATTTAGCATACGCTAAAAAGCAAGCTGGCGGGAAAAAGTTCATAGTTTTCAAGGCTGATCTAATTAAAGACCTATGGACTCCAGATACGTACATTTACGGCATCAGGTCCATACAAACCGTACAGACTGAAAATGGAGTTCCTACTAGTGAGGGATTGCGTATTTCACCTAACGGAGAAGTTCTGTTCAGTACAAGGTATGTACGTCTACTGGTATACGACAAAGTAAAAAAGGAAACTGCAAAAGCGGGCTGCCAGACATGTTTTCTTGGGGCGTGGGAGCTACTTAGAGTAGGTTTAGTTTTAGTACTTTCTTTGAAATATTTATAGCGTACCGGGTCTCTTTAAAACATACCACGCGGACTTATAAGACACTGAAAGTAAGTCATGTGTCCCTTAAACCGACCTTCTAATTAAAAGGGACTTTAGCCAAACATTGGTCATACGTATGAAAGCCTTATTCTCAAAGGTCATGCTAAAATGAGACAGTACATTAAGTAACAATCCGTGTAAGAAGTAGGCAACCCAAATCCACGGAATGCAAAAAGGTGTGAATTGTGCTATTGTTGAAACCGTCCACCTCATTGGCTAAAACATGAAAATCTTCCATAACTTCATCAGGCAGCGCATTTATTTATCTCTAGTTTACTAATTGATTCCCTTTTAGTGAAAACTATTGTGATTTTTAATGCAACAAAAATTCTATGTGGGGAACATGGAAAATTAGAAGTCTTTCTTGGCCATTGTTTTGGAGTCTCACGGTTGGATGAAATCTTGTAACACAAAAGAAACATCGCTTTAAAATAAAGTTTCAGTAAATTTTATTTCAAAACCATGTTGTCCATAGGTTGACGTATTCTCAGTACGAAAATCTAAACATTCTTATGTGGGGAAAGCGAAATGCATCGGAACAATAGAGAATTGCCTACTTCTTACACGGATTGTTACTTAACTAAGTGAAAAGGGAAGGACGTTTAACTGTACTTGGCTCTATCCAAAGCGTAAATAATATGACTTAGAATGTGAGCAGTCTCATATTTTTCTCAGTAGTTAGTCGAGCGAGCACGCGCGCTCTCGGGCTGACGCCCTCGATCCACGCGCCTCGCGGCTTCCCCGCTCGTGCGCGCTCTTTCGCTCGACTAACTAAAAGAAAAATAAGAGACTGCTCGCAGTCTAAATATTATCAAGCGTATAAAACTATCACTATAAACAAGAGCCAACTGTTCAGTTGCCGGTAGATATTACTCAGTCAACACTAATGGCTAAAAATGAATCTTTCTTGAGCAAATCATAGCCGACCAATTGTATGAAAACCTGAAACTGTATGCATCAGTGAAATCACCTTTAAACTTAAGACTAGTTGTTGTTGGTGTTGTTTGCAGACTTAGCATGACATTGAGCTGCTCTATGAATTTTTACAAGTTCCCCATGGACAAGCAGACGTGCTTTTTGAACCTTACCAGTTGTAAGTGTCTCAATATTAAATAAATAACTTAATGAATGAATGAATGAATGAATGAATGAATGAATGAATGAGTGAGTGAATGAATGAATGAATGAATGAATGAATGCATGAATGAATGAATGAATGAATGAATGAATGAATGAATGAATGAATGAATGAATGAATGAACGAATAAATTCATATAAAGGATCAGTTGAGTGGCTGATACAGTACATACATCTTATTGACCAAGCGCGAGGGCCGTACTGGGAGAATATCGGCCCGAGGTCTTGACAGTACGGATCGAGCGCAGCGAGGACCGTACAGAAAAGACCGAGGGCCGATATTCTCCTAGTACGGTCCCGAGCAAGCTTGGTTAATAAGATATTTATTACACGACTCCTGTCGGCGGGAGGATCGCGCGGGATCATTCGGGACAATGCCCGGTCCAATACTTAAAGAATATTGGACCGGCAATCGAGCATTCTGATTGGTTGATTTTAGTTATTGGCCCTCTGACTGACTTAGTCGTGTAATAATGCAGATTATCGAGTGATTGGTCAGTAGATACAGACTTTTAAACTATCAGCAGTAAGCCATCCAATTGGCGCTAAACGCTGACCGTTCCGGTTAACGGTGGACGGTAAAAGTTTTCTCCTCTGGTAAAATGTAATCATTTGAAAGACTGATTGTCAGTAACTACTGGTAACTGCAATGAGTCCCCCTCCCCGTAAAACCGTTTGATAATTGATATTTTCAGTTGGAATTTTTACAAAAATACATGTAACTATCCTCCTCTACTTGGAACATAAATGTCAACCCTCAAAAAAACCCATGAAAAGACCTTACTGAAGTAGGCTTTTATTCGGCATTTTATTATGTATTAGTAAGATATAGGTATTTCCACAAGACCCAGCAACTAATAGGTCTCCTTATTTTGTTGTTCAGTTTTCTACACAGACGATGACCTCCATTACGAATGGGGCGACTTAACTTTGCTGGACGAAAATATCGCCCACTTTGAACTCGTATCTTATCAGAAGTTGAAAACCATACAGGAGTTCGCTTCAGGTAAACGTCCCGACATGCATCGACGAAGGGAGCCTTGCTTTCTTTCTGTCATGTATTATAGTCAGTGTTAGTGTATTGTTATAGGCATGCGTAATAAAAGTATATTTGTCAAGATGGGGGCACCAGGATGTTAAAAGCGTGTTGCTGTCGCATGTTGTCTAACATTGATCAGATCGTGTTCGAACCATTGATTTGATTTCCTTTCATAATTTAATCCAGTGAACTTTGTCCCGCGTCAGTGGCAGGGAAAGAAAAAAAACAAAACCACTCGTGAAGAAACGTTCAACTGTTCTTAATGGACAAACATGATTTCACTACTGACGAGTTAAATCTTGAATAAATAGCACGAATCGTTAGTAGTGCTTTTAGTAAGGTTGCACACAACGCGTTGCACCTTTAATTGTTGGCGTTAAGTTTGCAACTTTTACATCTCCAGAACTTCATTACGAAAGAAAATGACAACGTTTGTTCGGGCCAAAAAAAAATGTGGTCGTAATAACGAGGTGTTCGAATAAACAGGGTGGTCGTATCGCGGGGTTCCACTGTATACTATTAGGTGCCAACAATAAAAGACAACAAAAGTTACTTGCCTTTGATTCCGTAGCCGTGTATGACTTGTTTGTGCTTTAGGGTGTCCTCGACAGCCTAACACACCGTACTGACTTTTAAAATATTATTCAATAGCTTCAGTTGGAAAGTAACGGGAAAATGTCCGCAGTTACCAAAGGTCAATCATTTTAAAAGGTCTGCAACATATGTAGCTTAATTTCCACTAAAGCACATATTACTTGCTTTTTATTACAGGTAGTTACGGAAGACTTACAATAACGTTTGACTTCCAAAGACGCATAAACTTCTACCTTCTAAGCTGGTACCTCCCCGCTACACTTATCGTTGCCCTTTCGTGGGTGAGTTTCTGGATCGATACCAAGTCGACACCTGCTCGGATATCACTCGGAACGATCACCATATTAGCAATGGGCAGTTTCCTGATCGGCGAGCAGGATGGTTTTCCGAGCGTCTCTTACATACGGGCAATTGATATCTACTTAATCACGTGTTTTGTGTTCGTGTTTGGTTGCATGGTGGAATACGCCATTGTTCATTATGCAAAACGGTTCGCAGAAGAAAGAGAATTCCGAAAGAAAAGCAACAAAGAGGTACTAGTGACTTTGTGGAAATATGTCATAAACATTGTTTTAATTTTAACTTCATTTAAATATGTAAAGATATTTTAATATCTTGACATATCTGTTGTGTTCAAATGTTTCTTTGATTTTAGAGTTTTCAAGCCAGTTTGAATTTTGTTTGGATTCTGTTTGCCTTTGTCTCAGGTTATGGTGCGAATCTCCCCAATACAAAGGGAAATAAACAGTAAACTGGTTTAAAATGTTTCTGAACCAATAAAGAATTGAACCACAGCATATCCATCTATCCCAAGCTTTTTGGGGGAGCAGGGGTGGTATAGTGGTGAGAGCGCTCGCCTCCCACCGATGTGGCTCGGGTTCGATCCTCGGTCCCGGCGTCATATGTGGGTTGAGTTTGTTGTTGGTTCTCTCCTTTTGCTCCGAGAGGTTTTTCTCCGGGTACTCCTGTTTTCCTCTCCCCTCAAAAACTAACATTCTAAATTCCAATTCGATCTGGAAAGAGGACCTGCATGAAAACCAACTACGACTGATGCGGCTTTCCTCTCTAAATATAGTTATTTATTAAATTTATTTATTTAATTCACAGTAAAGTTCATGAAATAAGAAGTAATTATCTCCTTATCAAATCCTTAGGCAAAGGAGTCCATTTCTTGCGATACAGATGACCATGAACAAGATAAATCAGTCGCAAACGGTGTGGGTTTGATAAACGCTGGTTTCATTGACATACTGTCCCCGATGCCATCTCAGGATATTATAAAGTGGCACAACAACCTGACAACATGGCCTACTGACACACGAAGCACAACAGAAGCAACGAAAAAGTCTAATCCCTTTAAATCCTGCAAGCCCCGCTTCAAAAAGAAGTCTCTCCTGACCTGCGCTGCATCACTTGACGAGATCTGCCGATTGATTTTTCCTGTGACATTTTTGGTGTTGGTCATTACTTACTGCATCATATTTGGTGTTTTCGCTGAATAAGTTTCCTTGGTTTTTGCAGCTTTAACATAGGTCCACTGGCTTCCTATTGAGTATCCAATATTTTTAGCGATGACGTCATTATTATGGCCCGCTTATTACCCTTGGTCGAACATGTCGTCGTGTCGATCTTCGTGATTGTACGGATTACATCCGAGAAACACTGGGAACTAGAACTGTATTTCTCGTCTATACATCTATAATACAAGCCAATTTTATCAACATTTGTTTACAAAAATAAGGGGTCTCAGCTTTTATATGAGAGTTTTTCGAAAAATAATGAACCTTTTAACACGGCGGGGCGAGGAACGCAATGCATTCCAAATACTTTTTTTTGCTACTATAGTACTGTAAATAGTGCTATAGTGTTACAAGTGTAGTTCCTTCTCAGATTTTGTTTCGGAAAATTAGCATGCATCGCTTCAAGTAGGGTACTAGCACAGTGTTGCGATGTGGTAAAAAATCTCAGGCCCCGCATAAAATCTTACCAAGGGGGTCTACCAACATATCACAATTTGTACTTCGAAGGATCAATATTATTAATTAACGTGCAACCGAAAGTCTGTGTTCGTTACATTTGTTTTTTAGACATCGTTTTCTTTCCCCAACATACTGCTTGTGACAGCGAGTGCATTATATCATATAAATTGGGTTTTCAGTGTTACAGGTAATGTACGAGGTGATAGAACGCGTTTGGCCATTAGAATAAAGGCCGTTAGTAATGTAAGGACAAGTAGCAAAATCCTGTCCACAGCGAAAACACCGGGTAGATACCGTATTTCCTCGACTTATAAGCGGGGCGGTTATTATTATTTTTCGCTCCACAAGGGGGCGATTATTTGAGGGGAGGTGATAAATCGAAAAGGGCGATTATTTCAAATATTGCTCGCTGGTAGCGATATAAAGTGCTAATATGCTAATTAGAGAGCCCCAAGAAATAAAGGAAAGTGTTAAATGCAAGAAAGAATATATGAAACCTGTGCTTTTCTAACTTTTCTGTAATTGTTAAGATTGTTTCGTTTACGAGAAGTGATTTTTCATTTTGACTGGGAAGGTGCGAAAGAAAGAGCAGGCGATGGGGGGCGATTAATCGAGGGAGACGATTATTTCAAATAAATATTTGCACCAAAGGGGGCGATTATTCGAGGGAGACGATTATTTCAAATAAATATATGCACCAAAGGGGGCGATTATTCGAGGGCGGCGATTAATCGAGGGACGGCAATTATTCGAAGAAATGCAGTAAGTTTTGTTTTGCGTATCTACAGGAAGTTGTTATTTAACTAGAAGATCACGAAAGTTAGAACTGCGTCTATAAGCAACGATCTACACGTTCATTGGCGAGTTTTGTGTGATAATAGCTCTCGGGAGAGTGGAGATATACTGATTAGGGTATTCAATAAAATATTTAAAAAATTTGTTGGAATATATATATATATATATTACAAATTAGCGTGGGAAGGGAGATATGGACAACTAATTGCCTCATAATCTTTGGATCACCAACCTATTCTCGTTAGGAAGGCGATTCACAGCGATTTCTGAAATATATACATAGACAGTTAAAGTGAGAACAGAAATTTTCACAACAAAGATTATGAGTGAAAAATGAAACCTGTGCTCCCGGCTGAGGCACTTTTTCACTCATAATCTTTGTTGTGAAAATTTCTGTTCTCACTTTAACTGTCTATATATATATATATATATATATATATATATTTATAATTATATATATATATATATTGTTTTATTCTTTTGTTTACTCCTTCATCGCCTTGCCGTAAGGATCAGTTTTTTAATAAAGCCATCGAAGGGCTCCGCCCCGAGTCTCCAAACCTTGTCCTTTTATTTACTAATCTTTATCGAAATTGTACCCCTTATATGTTACTAGCTAAAACACGAAAAGTACTACTCTTCAAAATTTCGCAGTCTTTGCAGTGGCAAATTTTGCCATCCTGTTCAGAATATAGAGGAGGCTTAGCTTAGTTGATATGCCTTTTAACATTACAGCGTATTTTGACGACCCATTTTATTACTGGGCTTTGCCGCAAGGTCACGGCAGCTCACTGAAGGGAAAGAAAACACAAACCCACACCGAAAATATAAACAAATATATAAGGCTATTAAAGAAAAAGTTTCTCACTACCCACATTTTCATTTAAAGCTGGTTTTAAATCCTTAATCAATAACGTCTCCTTAATTTTACAATTGATATCCGATCTCCCATGTGTTAAAATTTCAAAATGATCCCATTTAATGTTG
Organism: Dendrophyllia cribrosa; assembly: GCA_024195265.1. Taxonomy (NCBI): domain Eukaryota; kingdom Metazoa; phylum Cnidaria; class Anthozoa; order Scleractinia; family Dendrophylliidae; genus Dendrophyllia; species Dendrophyllia cribrosa. The sequence goes on from JAJLRJ010000004.1 coordinate 41,772,716, forward strand.
TGGCCCGTTGAAGTCATATGATCTGCAATGGCTGATGCGTGACAACCCTTCGTGAGTGCTTTAAAATGTTCAGTTTTTCTGTCATGTAATCGACGCTTTGTTTTCCCTAAGTAAAAATCGTCACAGTCCCAGCAGCTTGCCTTGTAAACGACCTTTGACATGAGGGAGCGGCTAAGTCTGTCCTTGTAGGGGAAAAAAGACTTAAACCGGCGAGTGTTTCGAAAAATAATTCTAAGGTTAAAACAACCATAGAACTTGCAGATACAGGATTTAAGTTGCTGTGTAATGACTTTACTGTGGAACCCTAGATAAGGCAAAACGATGAAAACATCTCTTTTGGGTACCGTAGTGACAGGATCTTTTGACTTGTTTTGGCTTCTGGTCACAACATCGTTCATGTTGTAAGTAATAATACCCTTTTCCTTTTCTAAGAAAACAAACAAGAGGTAATATATATAGATAGGCCAAGCCTAACAGCGTCGCACTTTGAACAAGCTTAACTAAGGTGAAAGGTTGGAAGCACAAGAATTAAGATTGACGACCGGGCTATTTTCAATTTTAGCAATTCTCAAAAACAGTATTACCCGACCGTCTGCACAGTACATTTAGACCGTACAAAAGTTCGCAAAAACAACTTTTCTGTGCCTAGAATAACTAGTACGACTACTTTCCGAATAAAATACAGTTTTTGTTTGTCAAAAATTGCCCGAGAAACTGATTTGGAAATCAAAATTGCAAAAATACACAAACATAAGCTTATTTGCATAAGGCGACGCGAGTGAAGACAGAAAATCTAAGTCTTGTTATGTTTACATAAAATCGCTTTTTAATCTATGTAATGAATGAACAAAGACATAAAAAAGGACAACACAATCTTCTTTCGAAAAATTTTATTCAAATCTCTATTAATTTATGTTTAAAAGCAAAACACGTACCATTTCTAACGCATCAAGGCAGAGCTGTCCTCGATGAAATTCAAGATATAAACAATACGTCTTAATTTGAACACGTTTCATAAACTGTCTCCAAAACTTAAGAGAACACAAAGGAAAAGTCAATCAAAAATTGATATCAACATAAATTCCCATCGAAAAATGTGATTTATTTTACTTTTAAAGCACTGGACTGCTTGGAAATTCGTTAAAACTCCACTTCTTCGGTTCTGAAATCCGTAATAAAAACAAGGCATCTCCCCGCATTGCTCCTGCATTGATAATATGAAGTTCCTCGAAGCATGATTTTATCCCTGAAAGCTCTTCTTTTTCCACTAAAGCGACTTCTGAGTATCCCTTAATTAGTATCCCTGTCTTGAGTAGCAAACCGCGAAAAACTGCAGGGAAATAACGACTTTAATTCTACGCTAAACACAACAATCCAACTAAAGTGTTTACCGAGCTCACGGCTGTGTGGCCGCGCGAAAAACAAAGCTTCAGTACTCCTCGGTTTTCAAAATTTCTAAGATCCCGGATGTTGTGTGCCAACACGGGCGGGCGGGCACACACGCGCCCGCGAAACATTCCGCTAGCCATGACCATGAAAAATGACGGGCATAGCTCTCCTCTAAATCACAGTGAAACACCCCAGAAAACACAAACAACATCCCTTGGGTGTAGCTCGCTCCAAGCCAAGCGTTCGTTTATTGCACTCATAAGTAAAACACTACTGACAGCATATAAACAAAATCCATCCGAAAAACTAACTGAAAACACGTCAAAAATAGCAAAAGCTAACTGAAATGGGGTTGTGGAACAACAGCTGGATGAAAAACCTCTCCATACGTCCACTCGCTCCTAAGAGGAAAACCCCGGGCCAGCTGAACCTCAAATCGCGGTCCCCCGGGCAAGACCAACTGGGAACAAAAGTCAATATCCAAGAGAAAACCTAAATACCTAAAGCTTTTGAAACGGACAAACGCGAAGTTAAGGAGTCTTGACATAGCCAACTTTGGCAGAATCACTTGACCAGCGACCATGACGCTTAAAAAGACGATCCGGAACACCGGCATTTGCGGCAGCGGTAGCCCCGCTGCTCCTAAGACTGTGAGTTACAATACGGGAAATATCAAGCACAATGCCTCTAAACGCCTCGAAAACTAATTCTCTAAACCTGGTATAGCTAAGCCCTTTAGCCCTAGGCTTGTAACCATATTTGGTCTTAGATAACTGGCAAAAGAGAGGACTGTCGTGACTAAGGTTGGCCTTATCTAAATAGCGATTCAATAGAGTAACAGGACAAGTAGCTTTCTCTGAAGCAGCTACAACGACCCATGCACGTCCCTATATTGGTCGGTTTGACTAGATTCAATAAATATCTGTAACATTTCACTATCGACCTTAACATCTGAGCGCACTAGTTTCGCGAGCTCGTCAAATCTAAGAAAGGCCGCGAAGGCCATCACACAAATAACAACGGAACGAATATCGTATAGGGAAGCCATAGAATCGGCTTTAGCATTAACTAATTGTTCCAATTGAGAAACTGTAATAGGATCCTTCTTGGAAGTGTGGTGGGCCAAGCAACGCCGTGCACCATCAAGAACATTCTACACCAAAGGGTGCTCTGAGGAAGATGGCTCGCCAGCCAAATGGTGTATCCAAGCAATGCTATGAACCGCAGAGTTTATCGGAGAGGCCGTCTTCGCATTAGACATTAGGGGGACTTTAGATCGGACGACGAGTACGAGATTGAGTACGAGTACGACTTTTGAATTTAAAGCCAGTCACGTCCCCAGAGCTGTCGGTCCTTCCTGTTGCAAACCAGAAGATAAGAAGACTCTAGGTATAAAATTTGTGTGGTAAATGGTTATTTAGAGTACGCGAACTAAGTTTTAAAAGTTGTACTCGTACTCAATCTCGTACTCGTCGTCCGATCTAAAGTCCCCTATTAGGTGGCGCAGGTAAAGGACGAAGTGGTAAGGAGACGCAGGAAAAGCTGGCAGGTCAGGATCACGGGCCCAAAGTTTCCATCTGGCATAGGCTGCGGAGTACTTGGAAGTTGTACTTGAAGCTCTGCCCGCCAATGCCACATTCGGAAGGGAGTTAGCAGGTGCTGTTAAATCGTCATTTCCCGGAGGAATAGCAACTTGAAGATCTCTCCACATTGCTGGCTTAAAAACATCTACAAAATATAACGAGAAAAAAAAAAAAAAGAACACGCACCGCCAAAAAATCAAAACAAATCAAAATTTCCATCCAAAAAATAAAACTGAACACGAACGCAGGGAAGCAATACCGAGATAAAAGACCTACTCTTTCGCGCCTCTATATATACACCCGCCAAATACCCCACATACCAGCGCACACACCTAAACAAAGATACCGATGAGAGCATATTTTCCTGCTAATTCCGCAGTCAAACGCAGGAAAATACCAGTTCTATGAGTATGGGGCTGCGCAGCCGGGCCTTCGGCCCGACAAGTGCTCCGCTAAAAATACAATGCCAGAAATTTCCTGCCCAATCAGAGACGGGGATTTTAAATGCTCGTGGAAATGGTTCGGTAAGTGAAAAAACCTGGGGCTCGTTCGCTCGTCCTTGAAAACTTTCATCGCGCTGATTTTTGCCGAGTTTTTACTTTGTCCCGCCCCGACTAACTGCCCCTGGGTCTTCGAGGATGCTCGTTTTTTTCATTTTACCAATAATCGTACAAGTGATGTGCCTAACAATAACTGACAAGTCATCATTTTAATGACTACTGGTTAGAGAAGCAGCCGCGGACAATCAATACAATCAAGGTAGGATAAAGGGTAGGAGAGGCCATCACCCATACATGCCCTATTCCATAGGTAATCTGTCTCAAGTTATTTTTAGACCGGCACCAAGGCTGTAGAGATCCCAGGGGGTTAGATAACAGCCAATCACATGGCGCGAATGTTTCCGCGTGGATAACCCACGCTTCTAAAAATAACTTGAGACAGATTACCTATGGAATAGGGCATGTATGGGTAATGGCCTCTCTTACCCTTTATCCTCTCTTGGTACAATACAATATCCGTTATTAGTTTTGCCAAATGGGATCTTCCAAACTAATTTACAATAAATAAAATGTCGAAATAGAAATTTCAATAACGGTAATGACTTATAATACGAATACAATACTATTGCAAAGATAAAAATTTCGAGTTGCTCAGAGAAATTAGCTATTGAGCCACTTACTTAGCAATAACGCCTTCAATTTGCGTTTAAAAGCAATTACAGAACGGCAGTTCTGTAGTTCAGGGGATATAGTGTTCCACACCCTGGCGCCGCGGTAAGCAAATGATTGTGGGGCAAGCGAAGTACGACACTTCGGCAAGCTTAGACTACTTGTGCTTCTGGTATTGTGCTTATGAATTTGAGATCTTGTGTGGTAAAGCTCAGTTAGATACACAGAAGCTAGGTTGTTCATGATTTTGAACGTCATAGCAGCATCCCTAATGTAAAGTAGCTGGTCGGACACAGGAAGAAGCCTAAGTTGTTTTAAAGTTGGACTGATGTGGTCATACTTTCTTTTGCCTGACAGGAGGCGTGCCGCAAAGTTCTGTACTAATTGTAATTTCGCAGTGTTGATTTTGCTGGTACCCGACCAGACGGAAGAACAGTAAAACATTTTGGTAAAAACTAGAGAGTTAATAACAATGAATAAGGTTGACTTAACAAGTAGATGTCTTATTCTACCCATCATATACAGTTTCCCCATCAAAAAGAAATAATAGGTAAAATAGCAGTAGACGAAAAACAATAAAGTGTGGCCATTCACTACAATAATTTATGTTTACATGCACTTGTATACCGCACTTTGTTTTTCGAGTTATACCCATAATCGTATCAACACAAAATTCTGGATTGTGATTGGTCATCCGCGCGCCTATCTCTTACGTAATTGGCGCGCGGTCATCGGTGGGTTTCCTTGTAATTGGTTAACTGTAATTGGACATCTACGTTGCCCGTGCAAGGTGCCCATAAATAGGTTCTTTTATTGCTGTTTCCCTCAAAACGATAGAAAATATCCCAGACAAAACGTATACTTAGACTCAATGAATTTATATACTTTACTCAGTCCAATTATTATTACTAATACCGGCCGCCCTAACTATTGGCCTATCATGACATCCACATGCGGTCCACAAAAGCAGCGGGAGACAGTCAAACAAATAACGGAAAACAACTGAAAAACATGCAGAAATAGCGAGTTTAAATGGACAGTAATAGATTCCTTTATTATCTAGAATGTTTAGACCCCCGTGTTAGTGTCATGACAATTTAGAAAAACATGAAGAAATAGCGAGTTTAAATTGACGGTAATAGATTCCGTTATTATCTAGAATGTTTAGACTGCTTGCGTTAGTGACATAACAATTTAATTTCTTGCTGACGTCATGTTTGTTTAAACTTTTCGCTCTTAGAGTCGATTATGAATCTGTGGGCTACCTTATTGGTTGTTATTTTCGCGGGGCTTAATAGACCGTTTTCATAATTACGCCACATACTACAACTACCAGCATTCCTTGCGCATAGCGTGGGAGTCTCGCGCGAACCTTCGCGCAAAATATGTGACCTTCAGCGGAATGTCTCTCAGACTTTCGGAAGAAGACGTGCCTGGGGCGTCATTTAAAGGAAAAGAACCAGAAGAAAAGTACTTTGTTGTTTTTTAGATAAGCTGAGTTGATTGAAAAGCCTAGTTTTCAAGATAAGTTTTACGTCTTTCACGCTTTCGTGTTGTAACGCGTACGTGTTTATAGTTTCACGGATCGAAGTTTCACGAATCGTGTGGCTTATTTTTGACAGTTTTAATTACAATTTCACACTATATTTAGATACTGGAACGTATCAGTTTTACCTTCATGGTTTTCAATAAGATTTGTAAGAACTTTTATAAAGATTTTTAAGCCATAGTAAGTAAGCTAAAAACTGCGACTGAATGCCAAAAGTTTCTTATCTTTCCGGCACAATGTGTTAACAATTTCTTAAATAATCTGAATAATGATAACATTCTTATAAACAGCATCTCACAAACCGAGGTTTTCGACGAAAGTCTACCTATTATGAAACAGCAACAGACTTACACAAAATACAGCTATAAAATGACAGAGAATCGTAGAGTTCAATTCAGCTAGAATTGTACAACAAACTGAACAGACTGAACAAGTATGCGGCTCAGTGAACAGAGCGAAAAGCTGTCCGATTTGAAAGAACTGCCATCAATGCAGTACAAAAATTAATACATTTGGACACAAATTAACGTTAAAGAAATCGTTACCTGCACTCGATGTGGCTTTTCAGTTTACTTTAGCACCAACCATTCCAAAAACCATGTTTTTTAAACGTTCAATTGTTCTTGTTGTTGTTTTGACATCGCGACCATTCGCTATAAAGAACCCGCATCTTTAGACCAAATATAAGCTGTTCTTTTCTCGATTAACAACGGCTTTCAGTTGAGCTGCAGAGAGAGTCTCTGTTCCAGTTCATAAATAATTTCTCCACTGAGTTCGACAAAACTCGCACTGATAACAGCTCACGGTGCGAAAGGATAAGCTTACAAACTTGCTCATGTTAGCTCCTACAGCCGTAATGGTGAGATCTTTCGGTTTCAATCCGCTTCAAACAATCATTTAGGAACAATTTCGAGGAAGTATAAAGGATCTGATACCATATTTGAAGCCAATTATAAGAAGGCATTTTCACGAATTAAAAATGTGCTTGTTCGTTTTCTCCAGATCGAGCGGTTTCACCGTGCGTTTGAACAGCTATCATGCCAAGGTGAACAGCGAGAACGGCAACTTTTTTTGCGCCTTTTTTCGTTCAAGTCGTGTGATCAAGTATATTTTTCTTTTCTTCTCTTACTCTTTCTTCCTTTTTCTTTTATTCTAAGTGGTTCGTGGTTTGGTTTTAAATTTTAAAAGTTTATTTTCAATATCTACTTTCGTATCGGAAGTGGCCGCCATGTTTATTTTGCCAGTGTTCGTGTTTTGCGCGAAGGTTCGCGCAAAAGTTCGCGCGAGACTCCCGCGCTATGCGCAAGGAGTGATGGTAGTTGTAGTATGTGACGTAATTATGAAAACGGTCCATTTTCGGGTAAAGTTTAGCGGGAAAAGTACAAGAGGGCGGTACACTCCGACGTGGGGTTGTCGGATTATCTGATTATCACACCTATAGCTACTTATCAACTACTCCCTTAAAACTCTTTTTTAAGAATGTATCTTGAGTTCTTTCAATGATTTTGCAAAACTTATTTCAATATGTTCTAGATTAATGCCATATCTTTACAGAAATTAATAAAAACTAAAATTATACAAAATGAGACGAAAAAGGTTCACAGTACCCTTAACCGCTACTTTTTTAAGAAAACCAGGAGCCCGCGAGAAAACATTATCATAATCAGCACTTTTATGCGAATCAACAAGCGAACGAGTGGACCGCGCCACTTGGGATGGTCACAGTCAGGGTTTGTTTATAACCTTCTCCATTCTCCTTAAGGACACCTGTAACCCCCCACTTTACTTTATGCTCAGGCTAATAAGGCTGCCGGTTAATAATGAATTATTTCCATAATTGTGCACGCTTGGTGCCTAGCTGGCAGCACACCCAGGCCGCGAACAATCAAAGAAATTAGGGACGAATTAAAATGATAAGGTAAAATATATACAGATAGGCTAGCCTAACAGCGGAGGACTAAAATAATTAAGCTCATTGTATGTAACCATTTGGGTTTATTCAAAACCCGACGCATTTCGCAATTTTCAACTATTTCAAACTGATCTAAACGAACACTAAACTGAACGCACAGTGAATGAACACAAAGCAAATAATTGGGAAAATAATTTCTACTCTTTCTAAAATAATACGTATCATGGATTGCCAAACAACCGAAGTTTAAAGACAAAATAGATACCAGTCCACACGGAACGTTTCCTTTATTTCCGTTCTCGAAGATCTAAGCAAATGTGTATTTAGGCTACACTACACATTGCACACTAATTAATATGTTTCTTGTTCACTGATATCTAGTACACGTTTGGCAATGGCGTCAAGTCTCGTCACCAGTTCCCCTTTTCGTCATTCAGTTCCCGGTCGCAATCCAGTTTGCGTGCAGCCGTGCATAAACTTCGTCGGTCGTTCAGCGCCGTCTTCTGAAAGAAAAACGTTAGAATTAAATGTTTCCTTCCACTGGGTAGAATTTTAACGACAAGCTCACTGGTTTCCCTTCAAGGAAATTTGTTATGTGGAAATTATAAATAGCCGGCTGATTTTTTGAAAACATGGTTGATGAAAATTACATTTCCCTACAACTACGCTCAAACAAAGGTTTTCTGACTCAAGGAATAGTCTTTTGTTTTTAAGACTAGGAATAGTCTTTTGTTTTTATATTGTGGACAAGAAGAAACACATTCCCAGACGCTTTCTTAGAGCGGGTATAGTTTTCATCCAGCTAGATATACGTATCGAACCAAACCGTGCAAACACAAGCCGTGTATAGTTACCACTGCGCGTGCGCTCTGAAGTTCAAAACTCAACCAACAGTTTCGTTTTTCACTGCCGTAAAATATCATAGCGGACTTCTTAGGAAACAACGATTCTTTACGTTCGATCCATTTTGTCAGTAAGGCGCTTTCCATTCAACCAAAAATTCCGAAAATTCCGGGTTGGGATGCGAATGGAACGGATATTTCCCGGAAAATCGTTCCATTCGCCATATACGGCTCGGAATTTCAAACCGGAATTTTTGGCCGAATGGAAATCGCCCTATGTTTTCAGCGGTCCAATGTTTGTCGCCATAATTATGATTGACGGCAGCGTGAATGGTAAACCTTAGTTAAGCTTTGAACTTCAGAGTTCGCGTGTTATTGAAAGGCACAGTAAGAAATTGTGTTGTAAGCGAATAGATTCCCTCTTAACTCGAAACGGATCCAATAACGGGGCGCGCGAATGTCGTATGATACGACATTTGCTTTTTGTCGGTTCAAGTTGTGTTTTTAAACGGAAAACTAATCAAGTGTTAAGGAAACAATTGCTATGCAAAACTAACTGTGGTGACTGCTGTTTTACCTCGCTCCTTTTTCGACCGTAACGGTATGTAGTTGTGACACAATCAGCTTGCTGTACAAGGAACATCAGCAAAGAAGTGAAAAGCAAAATGGTTACAACCTTTGATTTCATTCTCCAATTTTTCTTGATATGAAGGTTGAGCTCTCTGAGGAAGGTAAAAATGAGTTTGGCTTTTAAGACCACAAGTGGTTCATTTATATCCTCAACGGCTTTTCTCTGGAAAAGTTAAATTGCCGTTTAATTCTAGATCAAAGCCATTAACAGTGCCTTTGTGAAAATACATTTCAATTATCTTTTTTAATTGCTTATCAAGAATAGATTATGCAAACAATGTGAACTGGTTATTTATAATAACAGGTTAGGGACTGTTTACGCCCTCCCTTACTGTAGACTACGAGCAGTCTCTCTTTCCCAGCTTAGTCCATCGAGCGAGAAACGAAGAAACATTAGCGAGCGGAAAATGGTCATGCGAAACTGGGGGGGGGGGGGGGGGGGGAGGCGCGCGGCCCTGCCTCGCCCCAAGTTTCACGTGACCATTATCTGCTCGCTAATGTTTTTTCGTTTCTCGCTCGACGGACTAAGCAGGGAAAGAGAGACTGCTCGTAGTCTACCATTACTGTGAAATGGTAGGCAAATTATTCGATGTCATTAACTACCATCAAGGTGGTCTTAACGTTTTACAACCATCATACAACAGTCTTCACAAGCATAATTCATTTTTTTACTTAATTTCTCATTTTTGGAACCAACTACCGACTGCCTCCAAATTGGCCAACACACTGACACAATTTCGATCACTAATTAAGGGCGCCAAATTTACCAGCTGTCAGTGTAGCAAATGCCTCTAAGACTTGGACTTCCAATCTACATGTATTCCCTAATTTTAGCTTTTTATTCAACACAATACATTCTTCACTCACTTGTTTATAACTTTTTAATATAGCTATAGGTGTATTTTTTAAACATATATCTTGCGTTTTTGTATTGAAGTACTTGTTAGATTAGTTACTTTATTTGTTTTATAACTTAAATTGTATTTTAACTTAATTGTATTTTTGTCGAGCGTTTTTTACTTAGTGATTCTCTGGCTCGGGAGATTAGGTGACCATGCATTCCCTACGTTATCGACATTAAATAAATTATTACTATTACTACTCTCTACGTTTTCTATTTCACATAATTGTTTTGTTCAATGTGGAAAACAATGAACCGGTGAAATGTGACGCTTGGAGTGAATGACAGTAACTGAGGATGATGGCAGTCAGGGTTTGTTATACGGTCGAACACTCAAAATGCAGCCAAGATGGTCGCTTACGAGAGGTTGGACCACAGAAGTACATTTCAATGTACAAAGCACCCCTCAGCGCAACATATTGTATCATATTGAAGTTGTGATGCAAAGAACACAATTTTCTCTTCATTAGACTTGTACCGTGTAACACATGATTCAATTTGCGTCTGCAGTCAAAATATGGTCGAGTGGTCGCTTACCAGAGGTTAAAAGCAATGGAAAAATTAAAATCATTAGCGTTAAAAATTGGTCGCCGTCGCTTACGAGAGCAAGGTGGTCGCGTAAAAGACGTTTCGACTATAGTGATTTGAAAGTGAAAAAAAAAAAACAGAAAAAAAAACCTGAAAAACATGAAGAAATGGCGAGTTTAAATGGACGGTTATAGATTCCTTTATTTTCTAGAATGTTTAGACCCCTGTGTTAGTGTCATAACAATTTAGAAAAACGTGAAGAAATAGCGAGTTGAAATTGACGGTAATAGGTTCCGTTATTATCTAGAATGTTTTGAACCCCGGGCCTGTGTTAGTGTCATAACAATTTAGAAAACATTAAGAAATCGCGAGTTTAAATTGACGCTAATAGATTCCGTTATTATCTAGAATGTTTAGACACCCTGTGTTAGTGTCATAACAAGTTAGAAAACATGAAGAAATAGCGAGTTTAAATTTACAGTAATAGATTCCGTTATTATCTAGAATGTTTAGACCCCCTGTGTTAGTGTCATAACAATTTAATTTCTTGCTGACGTCATGTTTGTTGAAACCTTTCGTTCTTAGAGTCAATTATGAATCTTTGGCTACCTTATTGGTACTATTTTCGCGGTGCTTAATTTTCGGATAAAGTTTAGCGGGAAAAGTACAAGAGAGCGCTACACTCCGAAGTGGGCGGATTGTCGGATTATTTTAACTATCACACCTTTAGCTACCTATCAATATCTATTCCCTTAAAACTCTTTTTTAAGAGTGGATGCCTGTATCGACCGAGAATGGCCGGTCAGCGATGGTTTGATCAAAATCCTCATATTTTGTCAAAAGATACCCTTGGGTGAACTCTTTTCAAAAATCATATTTAAAAGTTCCAGCGTTTTTTTGAGTTTGCGAAATTCACGGAAGTTTGAAAATGCGGTAAAAGTACGGTAAAAGTGCGGTTTTCACGTATTCAATTATCGAAAGTTTGGTCCAAGGATGAAGGGCCGTAAAAGTCTTGGATTAATATCAATAAAAGTAAAACTATACACAGGCTTAGAATAATTATTCTCAATCACAATGCATGTAAAAGTTATTTTATAGCGGAGCCTAGCCGGGCCGAAGGCCCGGCTGCGGAGCCCCATACTCATAGAACCTATGCCCTCATTTTTCATGGTCATGGCTAGCGGAATGTTTCGAGGGCGCTGTCTGCAACAAAAACATGTGTGTCGGAGATGTGTGTCGCGCAAGGCTAGCGCGCATGCGCGTATGACGCCACACAACATCCGGGATCTTAGCGGAGGACTAGCTCGCGGGCGCGTATGACGTCGCAAAATATGCGCGTACGACGTCATGTTGAAACCAAAGCGAGGCTTTTTTTTTCGCGCGGTTACACGGCCGAATGTCACGTCAGCTGGGAAAACACTTTGATGTTTTGCTGTGTTTACTGAGCGGAGAAAACGGTTTAAATTAAAGTCGTTATTTTCCTGCATTTTTTCGTGGTTTGCTACTCAAGACAGGGATGCTAATTAAGGGATACTCAGGAGCCGCTTTAGTGGAAAAAGAAGAGCTTTCAGGGATAAAATCTTGCTTCGAGGAACTATATACGTTTTTAGCAATGCGAGAGATGGGTTCGTTTTACGGATTTCAGCACCAAAGCGGAGATTTAAAGAATTTCCAAGCACAGTAGTCGCCGGAGGGACTTAAAGGTAAAACAAATTACATTTTTCGATGGAAATTTATCTAGATATCAATCTGTGATTGACTTTTCGTTAATGTGTTCTCGTTAGTTTTGGAGAATTGTTTTTAAACGTGTAGCTTAAATTCAGTTGTATTAATTTCTTGAATTTCATCGAAGACACGGCTCGGCCTCGATGCGCGTTTTCCGTTTTGCTTTTCAACATAAACTAGTGGAGATTTGAATAAAATTTATCGAAAGAAGATTGTGTTGTCCATTTTTATGTGTTTGTTCATTCATTACATAGGTTGAAAAGCGATTTTATGTAAACAAAACAAGACTTGAATTTTATTATAGTTCTAACTTCACTCGCGTGGCCGTATGCAAATATGTTTGTATTTTTGGCAATTTTGATTTCCAAATCAGTTTCTCAGGCATTTTTTGACAAGCTACAACTGTATTTTTTAACAGTAGTCGTAATAGTTATTCTAGACGGAGAAAAAGTTGTTTTTGTGAACTTTTGTACGGTCTAAATGTACTGTGCAGACGGTCGGGTAATACTGTTTTTGAGAATTGCTAAAATTGAAAAATAGCCCGGTCGTCAATATTAATCTTAATTCTTGTGCTTCCGACCTTTCACCTATTAGTTAAGTTTCATCTTAGTTAAGCTTGTTCAGAGGGTCTTCAGAGGGCGCCGCTGTTAGGCTAAGCCTAACTATATATATTAGCGGAGCACTCGCCGGGCCGAAGGCCCGGCTGCGCAGCCCCATACTCATAGAACCTATGCCGTCATTTTTCATGGTCATGGCTAGCGGAATGTTTCGCGGGCGCGTGTCTGCAACATGTGTGTCGCCCACACGCGCGGCTACACAGCCGTCAGCTCGGTAAACACTTTTTAAAAAAGTTGGATCTTTCGGAAGTTAGTCGCACCTGTTATTCTAGACAGCCGAAAAGTTGTTTTTGTGAACTTTTGTACGGTCTGAATGTACTGTGCAGACGGTCGGGTAATACTGTTTTTTGACAATTGCTAAAATTGAAAAATAGCCCGGTCGTCAATCTTAATTCTTGTGCTTCCGACCTTTCACCTTAGTTATGTTTCACCTTAGTTAAGCTTGTTCATAGTGCTACGCTGTTAGGCTCTGCCTATCTATATATATTATCTGCAGCGCATATTATTTTTTAGGTCATTTGAAACATGCGACTGGCCGAACTTAAAATTGTCACGTAAATAAAGGCTATTTTTAAAGAAATACTGAAAGTACATCTAGTACCTAACTTTTCTACATTTAAACTTCATAGCCTTAAACGCTAGTCATTGGAATTTGTTCATGGCAAGTTGCAGCCTTTGATTCGAATTGCTTCCCTTTCAAAAACGGGGGCGTCCGTGGCGCTATTACGGCCCAAATGACACAAAATTTTGCACACGGGCAGTTTACATGTAATACTTTATCTAATGTGTCAACTCATAATTTTACCAGCCCATTCAACGTAAATGTGCCAAAAGTTGCGTGTTTTATTTTATTCAATATTTCTGTATTTAGTATTTATTTTTTGTTATTAGTCGTTGCCTTTGTTATTCCTTTATTTGCTGTACAATTTAATAAAATAAAGGTTGTAATTAAAAAAAAAAACACAAAACCTTTCAGAAAACAAAGTAGCGGTACGTGCCGTGCTGTGTTTTGGTCAAAATACACTAAATATATGACAAAGTACCTTTACTCAAACATAAAATTGCTTTTAGAACACCAAGAAGATAATATCACGTGATTTCTTCAAGGAAGAACAAACCATAATAAGTTTTTCTGCGATTTTTCCACGACTCTTGGGAGGAACTTGAAAACATTGGCCAATTTTTTCAAGTTGCAATCCATTTCCATCCTGGCCATCCACAGCCAAAGATAACGAATACTAGTTTCTGTGCACTGATAGAGTATTTGTTAACAAAACTGGACCATTATTTTAAGGTTTCCATTGCAAAAAATATGTTTTTTGGCTTTTCAAAGTGATACTAAAAATAGGTGACAGTGTCCCTTTAAGTTTCAGATGTCAAGAAACTGCCAAGTGAATTTAAACATGACTGACAGGAATAAAAATAGCGGAGAATTTGGCATGTTTCCTACTACTTGTGATCTCTGTGTGTCATAGAGCTGAAACAGACTGGCTATATTCAACAAACCTTACAGTATTGTGGATTGTTCAAAGTGAGCACCGCATAATGACAACACAAAAGCAGCGTTTTCCTTCTTTCGCTTCCACGATTTCAGTATTAGGTATTGTTTTGTATTGTGCTGGGTTTTTGAGAGTTGAATTGGAGCTGAACGATCAGAAGAAGAGAATTAACGCTCTTGAAAACGTCGCGGAGACTGAACCTGAACCGTCCAATGTTCATCAGGCGCCAGGTAAGTTTGTTGCCATTATTTTAACACAGCTAGAAATGATAATTTTATGCAATTAGAATTATTTTCTATCGATGAACTTTTATGTGCTGTGAAGACACCAAAGGAATTTCAGAATCTAGCTGTACGTGTTTTTTCGCGTGGTAATCAAAACCGAAGGTTAGCACCGGGTCAAGTATTTTTTCTTGGGGAAGTCATATAGTCGTCTCCTAGCACATCCATTATCTTGCTTCAGCTATAACCACTCTATAAAGAGACAGACTCTCCCTTTGAGATCTACACAAGGAAGTTCTAAGAATATCGATTCGTTCCCATATCCCTTTTCATATTAATATCAATAAACTTTTATGTGCTGTGTAGACACCAAAGGAATCTCAAAATCTAGCTGTACGTGTTTTCTCCCGTGGTAATCAAAACCGAAGGTTAGCACCGGGTCAAGTATCTTTTTTCTTGGGGAAGTCATATAGTCGTCTCCTAGCACATCCGTTATCTTGCTTCAGCTATAACCACTCTATGAAGAGACAGACTCTCCCTTTGAAAGCTACACAAGGAAGTTCTAAGAATATCGATTCGTTCCCATATCTCTTTCCATATTAATTTTAGTGTGTAAAAAATAGCTATTCTTTTAATAGTAACATGATGTCGCATTCATCTGGTTTTAAGTTATCTTCTATATACGTTAAAAACGTGAAAAAGAAAAAAGTACTAAGGACTACGTAATATTTGCAACCAAAGTAAAACAGCAGAATAAGAAAATTATCAAAGTGCCCTTTGGGCTATCTCCTGTAAGTTTTTCCCCATCATGCAATGCTGTCAGATTATGTCTGAATATTGTTTTTGATGTTGCAATTGGACATTTAGGTTAGAGTGCGTGGTTTCTTGAGTTCAATTTCTCTTTCGACAAGTAAGTTTCCATGTTATTGGTAATGGTTATGCAGTCCTCTTGTCTTGTATCTGGAGCAAGTTTCAGTACTTTCAACTCGTCTGGATTTTCACCTGGCCCCGGTTCCTGTAAAGCCGATTAAACTATCCCTCGATTAGCGGTTAATCGACGGTTAAATTTCTTATTCCTAGGATAACTAATCGAGGGATAAAAAGGTGTTCCTGAAAACGGATTTAACCCTCGATTAACTATCCCAAGATTAAACTCAAAATAAACCGGTTTGACCAGTTATTCACATGCAGGCGCGCGCGAAAATGACAATGCGCGGGAAAAAGGCAGGGAAAAAAGGCGTTTCGCTCGCGTCTCACACGAAGCTTGCAAGCTTGTTTTCCATTCTGACTCAAAGAGTCTCGTCACAAATTCTACAAATCAAACCTTTATATTGGTTGTTTTAGTTGAAGAAAAGAAACGTAATCTCTTGCGATTTGGTCAAAGAAAACAGAATGAAAATCAATGATTCAGTTCAATGACTCGGTGAACGAAATGTAAGTTAAAACTGATAAAGCTGTAAACCGAATCGGTGAGTTCATTTGATTATTCCTTTGTCAAATTAGCTAAAATTGTCAGCCATGTAACCTTTTGATTAAATCTAAATAATAAAGCAGCGATTTCAGAGAAAGAGCTTTGATAGTTTTTTTACATTGTACCAACATCGTAGATTTGATTGTGTATAGAGTTCACGCTAAAAAAATTAAACTCGTCTTCAGTCATCTTCTATTTGACATCGATTTAAGCTTACGCTTATATGACCCCTTATATCTTATTTTTGCGATCTTTTTACCACCCTTTTCTACTACAAATACTGCAAAAATAATTATTTAATTCAAGAATTCTTGGATAGAATCCCCAAACCGGTAAAACGATATGTAAAGAGTTTATATGACATTTTAAAATTTACGCTATTGCGAGCGCTAAAAGAATATTTAATGGCGTGTTGTTTTTATCTTGCTTTTCAAAAATATAAGTTTAAGTTAACTGAAAACAAAGCTTCATATATTCTGCTTTGTGAAAGCTAAATACAAAAACTACATCTCTTAAATCCTACCGTTCAAAAAAGTTAGTAAGATTGCTGTAAGCTTAGCAAGAGCTTTATTATTTTGAGTAATTGCCGAGACTGAAAGATTTGCGTGTTTGCGAGTGTTCGCCGCCTTGGCTCGATCACCTTTCACTGCAAATGACATTTTTCTGCCGAAAACTCGGTTTATTCTCTCCAAAATCTGTAAGTACAGAATGTTCATCTATCATTTAAATTGCCAAGAGGAACTATTTCTAGTATAAGTTGCTTTCTATATTTCCTGGACCAACTTAACGAACAGTTTACTCCGCCATTTTGTTTGTTTTGACAAAATTTTTTCAACGATTAGTGAGTTAATCGACCTCGCTAGGTGGATTAAATTTAACCCTTATTTTATCCCTTGGTTAGCGCTAATCGTGCTTTCAGGAACAGAATCTAATCGAAGGATAAATTTTATCCCCCGATTAGGATGATTTAATCGTGGATTAGCGCTAATCGGCTTTCCAGGAACCGGGGCCTGGTTTATTATCAAGAGCTTCTTACAAACATTGTGTTACTGTTGCCTTCCCTAAACCCACGCCACTACTTAAAGTGTCAATTAATTCTCGTCGTTTTTAACAGAGAGTAACATGTGGTAAAAAAACGCCATTTGTTCTCTGTTCAAAGATTGAACAAGTTCTCTATAACTGTTATCATCCATACGATTAATTACTAGCTTTTCATTATCATTTGCTGTAGAAAAAATTCCAGCATTACTTTAAAAAAGATTGGTCCCGTCGTGATCGTTATCTAAACATGGGTTAAAACAACCAAATAGTTCCCTGTACAGTATCTAACTGATCACGTTCCTTATTTTCAGGATCTCCCATAACTTTATGTAAGAGTACATTCTCCTTTCTTTTCTTTCAAATATAACATGTTTTATTTGCTGAAATCTCATTTCTACATGGGATATAAAGCATCAAGAGCTCTCTGCAATTAATTTTCAGGATCCTTTTTTATTGAATATAACTGAATGAATGATTTAGATTTCATTCTGCGAAGAAGTTTCATTTCTCCTTTCAAGTAAAATTCTTAACAAATTTGTTCTCTGTTCTCATTAATGAGATCATCATCAATCTTATCGTCAAAATCTGTTTCAGGTGGAAATCTAGTTCTCGTAAACTTACTCAGTATTCATCCCCTCATCTTAACTTTTGCTTGAATGTCACTGTTGTTAACAAACAATTATATCAAGAACAGAAATGAGCTAAACATAGTTGCTAGAGCTGTCGTGGTCGTCTTTGGCATTTTCGTTCTTGGATATTAGACACTTATACATCTCAGCGTGACGAAGAAACACTCTTTCACAAGCCTTGCACGTTGGAGACTTTAACACTGCATCACGAACTAAGAAATTTACTGATCCTAACATTTTCATAGCGATAACATAAACTTATTTACCTTGCAACACGACTCTGAGCCAAAGAAACCCTAATATATGCCTAATGGTAATCTAACGGGACAAATATCTCGTAGGTCTACTCGGGAAAGCTATTCTAATCAGTTAAGGAATTTAATAAGAAAGGAATAAGGAATTAATGGGTATAACCGGAGTAATGTCGTGTTAGGGACGGACCATTAGATTTTTGAGGGGGGGGGGGATTTTTTGGTGCAGGATATTTTTTTCTACGCTCGAGACTGTGCAGGATTTCTCTTTTTGCCATGATTTGCTTGCATGATATTTTTTTTGCGAGTCTATATGTTTTAATGCCTGACGCATATACGTGTTAGGAATACTAGAAAGGCCATACTAGGGAAAGGAATACTATAGCAAGTCAGATGCGATGTAACAGTAGCTTGATAGCATGAAGCCTGGCCGCGGTGTTGTAGCTGCCCCTACAATTTTCTTTACACCAGCCCCCTGTTGATGTCACTTCCACAGCCCATCGTAGTAAACCCAACCATCTTACAATTACAGGGGCGGCGCCAAAATATAATGTTGGTGGGGCGAATCTCCTGTGCCGAGCGCCGAAGGCGCAAGCTTCTAGGGGGGTCCGGGGGCATGCTCCCCCGGGAAATTTTTTAAATGAAACTCTCTGAAATGCTATTTCCAGTGTTCCTGAGACCGGAGAAGCAGTTTCCAAGGCCAGCTTTGAGTTCAGTTTAATTCTCATGAAAAGTACACGAAACACTTTCTGAAACTTGGGTGTAACTCCATTTTGGTTGTTTGTTCAAAGTAGATTCGACTGTCACTCGAATATTCTCTGTCAATTCTTTTCAGTGTGGGAAGACTTTGGAAACGAATTTTCCAAAGCGATTTTCTCTGTCATTGGAGGCAGAAAGAAACTGATTTCCAATATCAGCCATGTTCAATTTGTCAGTTAATGCAATGTCATGGCGGCAAATGAGTGAAATGAAGTTAGCTGACTAATGCAGAGAACGGGTTGCTGCAAGAAAACAGTACATGATTTCCACTTATATTTTCGAAATAAACACTTCAATGTATTTTCTAAGCTGTAGGCGATAAAGAACGGGTTTTACACTATAACTTTTATGACGATTTATTTAAAATAATTCGAGCTTGTTCGAAATGCGTTACGCTTTATGTTTGCACCCAAAAACTAAAACTGAAACATTAATTCCCTGCGAACTATGTCGGCAGATGGCTAAATTTTCCTGCCTGCCCTCCGTTGGCATATCCCACAAGAATTGCTAAAGTTTATTTACGATGAGATGCACATGTATGCATAGAAAGGTATTGAATTAAGCTGGAATGGAAACTAAAGGATACCGTTTGCTCCGGGACCATAAAGTATCACAAAAGAAAAGATAACATAGCTTGTATATAACACTGACATTTATTGATGACTTAAATTAATGACTTAAAATTATTAGCTTAAAAAATTCTACAATGTCAATTTAATATTTCGACAATAAATTATTTTTGTTGAAGATATTGTTACACATAATTAAAACAACCCAGATTCAGATAGAAATAGCTATCGGAAATGGTCTTTCGGACAGGAACCACCATTTAACAAAAAGACTGGTGGTCTCTTTATGTACCCCCTCTCGCCCCACCTAAAAAGATGGTGTCTTGTTCGTATAGCCCCATTCTATCAGGAGTAAAAACTGAGAGAAAGATAAAAATATTCCTGTGCCATTTTACTAGCAATGCAAGCTTTATGCAGACAGAATAAAAAAAAATGTGTCCATTAGACTCATTAGATAGGTGGTATCTTGTGTAACCCCCTACCCCTACACAGGGTGGGTTCTCGTCGAGTACACTTGTTATGACCACTTCCCTAAGAGCCACCATCTTTAAACAGATGATAGCATTTTTCCTGCAGCAAATGACAATTAAAAGCTAGTAATTAATTGTATGAATGATTAACAGTTATAGAAAACTTGTTCAATCTCTGAACAGACAACAAATCGAGATTTTGTTACCATGTTCATGTGTTACACTCTGTTAAAAATGACGAGAATGCCATTATTTTATAAGTGGTGGTGCATAGTAAAACAGGTGGAAATCCAGACGAGTTAAAACTACCAACACTTGCTCCAGAAACAAGACAAGAGGAGAGCATCACCATTTTCAATGACGTCCAAAAAATTGATAAAAGAGAAATTTGACTCAAGAAATCACACAGTCTAGCCTAAAAACATTATTCGGACATAATATGACAGCACTGCATGATGGGAAAAACTTACAGGAGATAGCCCAAAGGGCACTTTGATCTCCATTATTATCATGGAATTACTGCATTATTATGGACGCATGGAGCACAACATTACTTCACGAGAATTGCACGCTTGTTGTACAAAAGAAACGTAGTTTAGTCTTGTGTATGTCTCAATGAATTCGAGATACATTGGTGCAACTCTACAAGTGAATTGAAGCTGTTCTTTGCGTACAGAGGATATACTATTAGATGCAGTGATCGTAATGCCGTGATAAGATAACGGAAGTTTTGTATAGCTCCAAAACACTACTCAACAACAGAATAAACTAAGGAGCTAAAACTAACTGTAAGAAGTCGTGATTCCAGTATAGGAACGTGATAGGAGCTTATTACTCCTGCACATGATTGCATTTTCATTCTTGAATCTTTAATAGATACTTACATCCGTGATCAAAAAACACTTTCTAACAAGTCTTGCACGCGGCAGGCTGTGGACACATAATCACGGCCTATTTACAGTGTATTTACTGATCCTAATATGTCCACAGCGGTAACATAAACTTCAGCCGATTGCCATTTATTTTGCAACACGAGTCTGAGCCAAAGAAACCCTAACAGTTTATGCCAGGACAGTGCAGCAAATACATAGAGAAATAAAATAATTATAATCATGGCTATGGCATGAAATCCTCCGGGATCGTGTCATTAGAGTAATTATCCAAAGATCAGTGGGTCAATATTATCGAGCAAAGTAGATAGATAATTGCGACTTGTCACATCCTAGCAGTGATCTATAGCAAGGGACAAATACCTCGTAAACCTACTTGGGAAAGCTATTTTAAAACAGAAAAAGTCATTAGCAAGGATTAGTGTGGTGTCATCGTCGTACTGTGACACTTTGCTCTGTTTGTTATTCGAGCCTGGGATTTGAATTCCCTCAATGCTCGGTTCCCGGCGAATAGCTTGCTAATGGCCTAAAGTCTCGGCTACAATGAAAGGCGACAAAGGATAGCCCTGTCTAACTCCCCCTTCAAGAACAAACGCTGGCGAAAACCAACCGTTGTTCGTGACAACTTTAGTTATGTCTGTGTAAATAACTTTAAATTAACCCATCGCCGGAAATGCGGTCCCAGGTTAAAGCGATGTAGCACGCGTTGTAAGAAATCGTAATTCACGCGATCGAAAGCCTTTTCCTGATCGAGACTGATCAATTTTCTTTGCATTGTACAATTTAAAACAAGCAGTGATGTCGGCTATTAAAAACACGGGTATTGAGAAGAATCGGCGATTAAATTTGAGATAAGTCGATATATTAACCCATTGACACCTGAACCGCCCGTAACCGCCCGTACAAGACTCCACTCCATTAAAAAATTGTAACTTTCTCAATCGTGCGAACATTGCCTTAACTAGCAGTTGTGAGCATTGACTAGAAAGTCTTTCAAATTGAGATACCCAATAAACACAAAAAAGTCAGCGATTTTTGCAGAATATCAGCGTTTGAATTTGGACAATAACAAAAATTACCGTTTTTAACGTCATAGAAAAACAACAAAAATCACGTTTTTGCCTTTAGTTTTTTTTATTCAAATCATCGTGGCAAACCCAAAAGTCAACATTTACAGCAAAATTCAGTCCTAGTCCTAGCTTAGCAGTGAATTTTTTTGCTCTTATTCGTTGCTCGGGCCTAGCTACAGCTTCTTATACTAATGTATACTCACCTTGCCTCGATTTTCAACATCACCACCGCACTGCATGCTGGGAAATAAACAGATTTTTCGACAGCGTCCATTCCGTCCTCCACAATTTTCATATATATACTAAGTCCACAGCCACTCTGACCCACCGCCGAAATTTCGCGCTTGTTGTGTTCTCCTGTGGTCGCAACTTCCAAAATATGCCGCGGTAGGTCGAGAAATTCATCTAGAGTCGAGTCCCAAAGCTACTTCGTTTCCAGGCGGCCATTTTTCCAGTTCAACGAGCAACGAGCCAAATTCGTAAACGAAGTACAACACCTAACTCGCTTCATTGAGAAGTGGACTCTGAACTACCTCCAAGCTTAATGATGCTCACCAGGCAGCTACTAAAAATGAAAAATGGCTGTGAACTTACCAAAAATCGTAGATAATTCATATTGGACCCTTTATTGCAAATCAACCAAGCAAAATGAGATCGTCACAATGACGTTTCCAGTAAACTCGAGCCTTCAGTGTTTTAGAACAGCAGCACTTTCAATGGTAACTCCAAATATGAAGTCACGAAATCCTATGGGGCGTGTGTATGCAGAAAATCACTCAAAAACGTAAAAATCCTCAGGTGTCAATGGGTTAAAAGCAAAACTTTCTAGAATTTTCTAGAACAATATCTTAACTTCCTAGGATCATATTTCTTATCTTTAATCTCTTGTCCAGAAGAATAAGCATTTTAAAACTCGTTGACGTAACGCCACCAGTAATGAAGAATGTAAAACAGTCAATGGATTCTTCGATTGTGGAGCAGTTACATTATTGGGGCTATGCTTCGAATTCTTTATTTCTTATGTACGCTTAAAGCCCGGTTTCACAAATAGTAGAGTTTGCTATCTTTTATGACCTTGAAGTTCTGGTTATGTCAAGTGATATGACGTCACTTTGTGGTCATTTTTATCTGTGAATACGGTCAATACGCGAAGCAATGTCTTTGACTTCAAACTCAGTATGGAAAATTAAACCGATCTGTGGACTTCAAATGGATTTTTCAACACTTCCATAAACGCTACACCACGATATAAATGTGAAGTCATTCGAGAAAGCGCCAGCCTTATAATTAATTCATAGAAATTCATCTATTCTTAATCTCAAAAACACTTGAAACAGAAAAACTTGCCCGCAGGTTACTCACCACTTGAAAATCTCGCCAAACTTAAAACCGGGGGAGACACTCTATATATTTTTTGGGGAGCATGTGCCGCTGGGACTCTAAAACCCTTACCCTATACAAAACCATACCCTTCACAGCCACACATACCTATATACCTTACAATAAAACTACCTCCCCCCCCCCCCCGGAAAAAGGGACACACGGCCAATTTATAGGTCGGGCTGCTTTGCTAAGCCCGACCAACAAAACATCATTGTAAATGCGTACCTCAAACTCTCTTTTCCCTTTCTTTAGGACGTAGTGCTATAAATAATACCAAATGTCCTGAAGCAACTAGTTTGACAGTTTGACAATCCCAAAGGATGTTAGCCCCGGATGTTAGCCAAGCGCGCTTCAGCGTGCCAAATATCTGACCAAAGTCTACATTGGGTCAAGATAAGATTACATTTACGTAACACGTTTTGACGCTCGATACAATTACCTACCTTATTCGTACTAATTTTCGCGAGGCTTTAATTTCGCGATTTTCGCGATTTGTAAAAAATCGCGAAATTAAAGACTCGCTAAAATTAGGATACGCGAAAATTAAACACGCGAAATTTAATACACTTCTATAATTGCTTTAATCAATGATTAACTGCGTTTATAGCTACATGGTAATTGTCATCAGTCTATTTATCTTCTACTTCAGCACTTTCTTCATCCGAATCACTCATTTCTTCTTCTTGTACATGTAGCTCTTTTAAAACATCTTTCGTGCAGTCATCAAAATGTCCATTTAGGTCAGTACAATATTGCATTAGCATTTGATTGATTTGCAGTATTTGCTTGATTAGTCTGATTATAAACGCTATTTCTATTACCTAATTGCAAATCATGATTGCAAATCAATCGTCATTTAAGTGATCATTCAATAAAAAACGGTTTTCTAAGTCTGTCTTTTGTCAATTTTCGCGAAATTAAATGCCCTAAATTTATCATTTTTTGCAAAATCGCGAAAATTAATGCTCGCGAAAATTAGTACGAATAAGGTACATGCTTCAAGCAACATGTTCCCAAAAAAACATAGAATTCGTAATCGTACGCCTTAAAAATCATTGCTATGCACGAGAGACATTAAACAGAATGTTACCTAACTGAAAAAATATATATACCGAGGCATTTTTCAAAACTGCGTGTATATGAAATTTAACACGCATATTTTTTTAAATTAAGGTCAAGTCAAGAAACCACTGTATTGAAATTATTGAAATAGCGAGAGCTTAAATTTTTGATAAAATACGGCCAAATAAATTGCTCTCTCTTCTAACGTTCTCTAAAATCTCAGTTAACTAAATCAACCTATGAATATATGGCTTTGTCAGGCCACAATCGTGCGCTCGCTAAACAGCTTTCAAAAAATATCCCACTCGACTCTTGTGTTCTTATTGATAGCATCTAACAAAAATGTGCTAACAAAAATGCAACAAGAATGTCCCCACAAATTCACTAAAAAGTCTATTAATAGTATCTAACAAAAATTTTGCTAACAAAAATGCACAAAGAATGCATGTTAGACCACATTATACTCCTGTAAGTTAAAAATTAACTTACAGGAGATAAAAATAAAGGTGCCCGATAAGTTATCGTAATTTACTTATACGAGAACAAAAGGAAGCAGAAGGAGAACTCGTGATAAAAGCAAAGGACAAACAACAAGCTGTTCATATTTCACATTCTACAATAAAAGCACTTTGTAATGGTTCAAAATACCACAGGAAAATATTTCCGGTATTAAGCGTGTCATGGCGGAGATCTACACGATCAGTAAAACAATAAACACTGAGTGAACGGTATCATACAAATCCTGCCCCAAAGTATTCATTTAAATTGCCACACTAAAGTTTATTGGACTCGAGCGACGGGTTGTAAACGTTGAATGATTACATAACGATTTGATAAAAAGCAAGGCTGTTTCACAAATATACGATCGAATACGAGGTCATCAAGGAAATAACTTCAAGAGGGTAGATAAGAAGTGTCAAATGATTACATGAATATGTACATGAATTGAACGTGCCGCGTTTCTAGCATTGGAACAACACTATATGTCGTGTTTTCGTGGCATTTTTTTATCAAATGTCCAGATGTAGTTAGCTTGACTACACTAGAAATTGGAACTAAAACGTTCAGTGGCTGCGTGAGCCTTGGTTAAATATACGTCAAAAATTAAAAAAAAATTAAATAAAGTGCCAAAATTTGTCGAAAAACCAAACGTTGTGGGCTTTGCCCTTCTTCAGTGGTGGTGGAAGGGAAAAGGCCGAAACGTTTGGGTTTTTTACAGAAATTTTGGCACTTTAATTTTAATAATTTTCAATATTTGATAGCTTAGCTTTAGTTGGTCGAGAGAGACTATACCCATAGAATTTCATATACCTCCGGCTTTCAGTCTCGAATGTTTTGAAATTGCGTTTCGATGCAATTGCACTGTCGCTTGCGCCTCGTTTAGAGTCGTATTCTGAAGTTTTGTTTTTGTTTTGTTATATATTCTAAAGTTACAAATCAAGTAGAAAAAGCGCTCGTGAAGATGGTAAAAATATTTCTTCTGTTGTTCTGTTCTAGCATGTAGAATTTGTGAAGAACTTAGACGTCAGAACGAGAGTGGCCATTGGAGAATGGTTCGACTAAACATTTCATTAAACTTACTTAGATTGAACTAGGAAAATGGAAACACATGCCCCATTCTGAATGTGTTCCCCAAAAAATCCTTTGACCTGAAATCGGTTGCCACACGCGCGTCCACACTAAAATGTTGATCGCACTGGAAACAGTTCACCGAGTAGCCTGTGCGCAGAGGTCTCCTATTTCATTTGCTTCACTCCACAGGGAGCAAGGAAATCGGAGACGGCCGCACGCAGGCTACTCTCACTGTGAATTAACTGTTTCCAGTGCGATCTACATTTTAGTGTGGACGCGTGTGTGGCACGTCTAAGAGAAGGCAAAAAAATGCATCAAAACCTCGTATGTCTTATTATATAGACAGATAAACAAGTATATCGTAATATCGGGTATATTGCGAACTCACAATTGACCATCTATCCATGTGGCTTGATAGCTCAGTGTATACAGCTATTTCAATTAACGTTGTCGGATGAAAGCTTAAAGCTACAAGCCAAGATAGTTGGAAGCGGCGCAAAATAAACGTTTTTCCCGCTCGTCTTATCGCTCATTCGCGCCGTTTCTGTTCGTTTCACCACTCCCAACTATCTGCATGCCTGGAACAGGCGCTCGGTTTACTCGTTCGGTCTTGACTAGTAGGCTTTGAGCTTTGAGCTTTCACCCGACAACGTTAATTGAAATAGCTGTAGAGCATTGCACCGGTATCGCAAGGTCATGGGTTCGATATCCCGTTCAAGCCAGAAATTTTTTCAGGTTGCTTTTTCAACTGCTTAAGTTGAGAGCACGCTGCGAGGATCACAAATTTCACTCATGTTTATCGGCAGTTCGAAATATATGATTTTCATATATATTCATATTTACACAATCAAGATAATGAGAAAAATATGGAACGTATAAGTGTACAAGTGCAAAGGGTTCAGCGTGTATAACCAACAATAATCTGTATCGCAGAATTAACCTACGCATACATACAGCCCATAATTTGCATCTTAAGTAAACACATTCTAAACACAAACTGCAATGTGTATTAACATGAATAATATTTTTAAAAACAAAATTGTTTATTTCGTAGAATTTCAGTCCTATGAACATCACAGGAGCAGGCGTCAAGCTGATTCAGTCAAGAACATAACGGAAGCTAAAACCACAGTAGACACGATGAATAAAATCAACAGACTTTTATCTGAGCTCTGTCGATCAAAAGGCAACAAGTGCTCGTCTGGTCCCCCAGGTCCTCCCGGCCCACCAGGATCGAGAGGAGAGAAAGGCACCCGGGGACGAAGAGGACAAAAAGGAAGAACCGGAAACAAAGGTGATAGAGGTAATATGGGATCGCCGGGAAAGAGCGGCAAACAAGGTATTATGGGACCTGTAGGACCGAAAGGCGAAGCTGGACCCAAAGGGCAAAAAGGAGATATAGGGCTCGCTGGCATGCCGGGTGCTAAAGGAGAGCCTGGTGAATCAATTTCAGCTCCTGTTGTTGCTGTTTCTCCTGTAAAGCTGACAGTTAACGAAAGTAGAACAGCTTCATTTCAGTGTTCAGTCAGTGGTAATCCTGAGCCTGTGGTAGTGTGGAGTAAACGGGACAACCAGTCAGAAATAAGTTATTCAGCGGTTTCAAGAGGAAAGTTGCTTTTACGAAATGTAAAAGCAAGTGACTCAGGCCCGTACCGCTGTTCAGCGGCAAACATCTTAGGACAGGCACAGGCACAAGTGCAACTTGTAGTGAATGGTAAGGTTTTTTTACATATTTATTTAATAGTATGCATCGCTTAACTTGTTCGCAACAGACCAAAACTATTTTCATCTGCTCCGCAATGTCAAGACATTTATGTAGTGTTTAAAAAACAGCATAGTGTTTTATCGTGTTTAAAAATTCGAGGTCAAGCCGAGAGTTTCTGTTGTTTTTTATGTTGTTGTTGTTTATGTTGTTGTTGTTATTTCAACATTTCTTCTAATAGTTTGAAATCACGTATTATCCTGGCCTAAAACAAAAACATATATATTCGTATTGAGCCTTTTTGGGCTTTTTATGCTTGCCGCCCCATCAGTGGGGCGTAAAGTGATATATCTACGTAATCCTAGTATGGTAGTTACAATGTAATTCAGTGATGAAATGCAAATAAGATTGTGCAGAACAAGATAAACTTACAAGCCGCAGTTAATAAAAGAAGATTAATGAGTTGAAATGCTGATTGAAGCAACTGTAAAAGGAAACGTTTGTATCTAAATGTATTTAGAACTTCTTTTTTTAGTTGATATAAGCACACAAAAAAGAAATCCCCACTGCATAACAATTTGACACAACATTTGTTTTGTTTCAGTTCGTCCTGGTGTTTCCCTGAATCCGGGACCTCATTACGCCATTGAAGGAGACAATTTCACTCTACCAACATGTCACGTGACTGGGTATCCCGCACCAGTGATCACTTGGAGAAAGACATCCGGTCGGTTACCCCAGGGCAGGGTAAAGATCAAAAACAGTAATTTACAAATTTTAAATGTTCGTAAAGGTGATTCTAGCACATACTTCTGTTCAGCAGTCAACGTTTTAGGAAGCGATGAAAAAGAAGCCCTTTTGGTTGTTGTTTCTCTTCCCCGTTTCACGGTCAAACCACCTGTAAATGCAGTTGTTCGGCCAGGCGACACATTGAAATTAACCTGCAGCGCTACTGGGGACCCAAAACCAATCATCAGCTGGAAAAAACAAGGAGCTCAACTTCCATTCGGGAGGAGCCAGATGCTATTAAATGGCACTTTGGTTATAAAGGACATTAAAATGAACGATACCGGTTACTACATTTGTACCGCAACAAGTGCAGGAGTGTTTGACGTGGAAACTGTTACCTACGTTGAAGTTAAACACCCCAGAGGTATGTAATGAATGGAGCCACTTAATATAATTCAAACAAATGACTGGTTCAGAAATCAATTAAATTTGAAAAAACGAACAAATAAATACGTTACTTGTAATTTTACGTGCTTTCTATTGACAGAAAACAATTATCAGGTTAGCCGCAACAGAAAGATGTTGGCGGATCGCCACATTGTACACACATTCAGTTTGACACAATTCAATGTTATTTATTATTCTCAAAGCAAAACATTATCGAGATAAAAATTAAGCAAGCTTTTTTCAAACCCTCATTGAAAATTTAACAAATAGATTCCATTTGGAATGTGTCTGTTCAGTTATAGATCACAGATGACGTCAAAATGTGGTAACAACAAAACAGTGACACACGAGCCGCAGGCGAGTGTGTCACTGATGTTCTTATCACATTTTGACGTCTTCTGAGATCTATAACTGAACAGACACACGGCCAAATGGAATCTATTTGTTTTATACAGTGAACAGAAAAGAAAAAAAGGTCAAATTACGAACTTGCCTCGTAACGCTCGACTGTTCGAAGATTTGTTCCAGTTTAGGTCTTTTTCAAGTCGCTAAGAACACTTTTCGTCTTGGTTTCTTCTTTCTCTTGCTCGTAAACAGCTCCTGCTAAACATGTTTTGAGGCTTACACTTGCTCAATCCAGAATAATCTCGCAAACATTTTCAAAACTGTGCGCCATGTTGGACAAAACAAGGCAAACAATTTTTCTATGATGTCAGCCGTGCGTCTGTACTCTGATAGATCATAAGCAACGACCAATCACAGAACGCGTAGTATTCAGTTCATTGTATAAATAACACTGGATAATAAACTTGAGTGCGCAGAAGTTATCACGTACATGTATGCCCTCGAACTTTCAGCCGGGCTGTTGTGGCTTTGTGTAACTTTGCATATGCAATTAAAAAGGACGAGAAACGTGAGATTCCGAAAGATACCATTATGGCTAAAAACTTTCACCGGTTAATATATTTAAAAAAATTATAGGCTTCGTCTTTCTAGCCTGTTCTAGGCTCTCAGATAGTTGGAGCGAGCAAAAAATGTTAAAGCGAGCGAAGAAAAAACGCGGGAGCATGCTGACTTGTTTCACAGGCCATATCAGTATTCTCGGTGTTAAACAGGAACTACAATATCGGACACGATTGTTGAAACACTTCTTTCGGTCCTTCTCCCCAATGTTGACTGAGTAATGACCTGCAATGTCAAAAGCAGTTTGACTCAACATTGAGGAGGAGGGAGAACCACGCCGATTGGATGGCGAATTCTCACCTTGAGCCAAGTGTTTTCAAGTAATTGTGTCTTATATTGTAGCTTGTAATGTAGGCTAATGCGGAGTAATATCATTTAAAATATTTGCATGTGAAAAGATCGTCCTATATGAGCCTTGACTGCAAGCTACAATCTTGGACATTTCAAATGAAAAATTAATACCCGCCTCCCCTCAGTTCAGTGATGGGAAAATGGCGCGTTTGGGTTTTCGCGCGAATCCATCATTGAATCGGGGGAAAGGGATTTGTTATTTCTCTTTCCATTCCGTTCAGCTCAATATCGATAATACATATAAGGTCTATTGTCAATACAGTGCATAGCCAGTTGCTCTGAAGTTAAAATCCCAAAACAAAACAAAACATTAATAACTGAGTCGCGTAGACATACTACAGCAAACGGACAAATTCAAATAAAATTAAAGTGGAACGGATGTCATTTATGGTTCAGTTCACATGTTTAAAACGATACAAGAACAGCAATGCAACGTGCAAGTATGATGCAAAATTAATGCAACACAAATAAGACGAAGTTACCGAGAATTAGTGCTTGTTCTCTTTTTTAGCCTCATGTGCCGTCTATTTAAATAAAGTGTTTATTACCTTCCAGAGATTGTTCTGATCTGTTAAAATCAGACCATACTAAGAATAGAGCGTAATTTATGAATTCAGTCTTCCTCTTTGCTTCATTTTAGTGCGCGTTCCTCGAAGTCAAACAAAGCCGCGTGGTAAAGAAACCCAATAATTTTTATCAATTTATTTGATACAAGGTTTCTGTTTTATCTCAGATTGCTTGTCGCTGTTAAAATCAGGCCATACTCAGAGTGGAAAGTACTCTGTAAACCCAGACGGTAAAGGATCCTTCACTGTCTACTGTGACATGCGCACTGACGGTGGAGGATGGACCGTATTCCAGAGAAGACAGGATGGCTCGGTAGACTTCTATCGGGGATGGAACGATTACAAATCAGGCTTTGGTCAGCTGACGGGTGAGTTCTGGTTAGGAAACGACAAGATCCACAGGCTGACGGCAGCTAGACCCAGCTCTCTACGAGTTGAGCTGGAGGACTGGAACAAAGTAAGAAAGTATGTTAAATATGGCAGGTTCAACATTGGCGATGAGCAGGCGCAGTATCGACTTGAAGTGGGTTCATATTCAGGAACAGCGGGAGATTCGTTAGCATATAATAATAACAGAGCATTTAGCACAAAAGATAGAGATAATGATGAATACAGTGGTAGCCATTGTGCTGTGTCATGGACTGGCGCCTGGTGGTACGGTAGCTGCTCCTACTCCAATCTAAACGGAAAATATCTGGGAGAAAAAGTTGATCATAAAGGAGTCTCGTGGTACTACTTCAAAAATAATTGGCTTTCATTTAAATTTATCGAGATGAAATTAAGGCCATCATCATAGAAAAGATACTCGCAATTACAAAGTAAGCAAAATGAATACTCCAACCTAAGTTGTTGCATGTTGCATATGTAATATATCAAACACGAGGACGACTGTTTTATCAGGATTTCCAAACAACAATAAGTTGATAAGTGAACGCTTGTTTGTTTTTCTCACGATAGAGTCACTATGAGATGTTGATCGCGGCGTTTCGACTACAATCAACTGCTAGTCTTCATCAGGCGATAAGGTCGATTGGTATGTTACGTGTCGCTTAATGTAGCACGTTGGTTTGTTGCTATTGGTGCATTTCGATCCTCATTAGGTCTCATTATTATTCTTAATAGATGTTGTTCCTTCTCAGGACGTGTCCGATTTGTTATCGATTGGCTTCTGTGTTTCTTGATTGTAGGCATCAATACTTCAGGAATAAGTTGGTTGAAAAATACCTTGGTTTAAAAAAACGAGGGACGGCCAAGTTCTTTTTTTTTCTACCGACTTTGCGGTGAAAGAAAATGACCTCGCGTAACGGAACAATAGGTTTGATCAGATGGGACTTAAATCTAAGATGGAGGCCTCGAAAAACATTAATTTTCTAAGCTCGATATTTTACTTTTGCGGAACGTAAACTGTATTTCAGTGGTCAAGATAGATATATCCACCTCTGATAAGCTAAAAGGGATACATTTTTTCCAATTGTAAATGTTAAATTTTGTTCTTAGTAGCACTTTAAATGCTGGTTAGCATGCAGGTATGGTGCAAGCATCAGCATAAAGGTAGCAATAAATACAAGGATGTTACTCGTGCGATAGGCAATAACGACATGAGCATTAGATAACATACGTCAACATGGCAGACGAAGAGTTGTTAATGTGTTTTCTCTGCTTGCGCTTCTGTTTGTGTTTGAATTATCTCTGTTTACACGTTCAACGCAACTTACGCAAGTATAAGCACAAATAGCGTACTAAAGCACAAACGCAATGAAGAAAAATCGTTCAATTTTTTTGTTCTTGTGCTTGCGTCGTTGCATGGCACAAGCACAAGACGGTTATGCTTACGTCACCCCGGTTTAGATGTAGTTTTTTGTGCTTATGCAGCGTTCGTAGCAAGCGCTAGAAAAGTAAGAGGAATGGGGATTTTTGGCGCATGCGCGAAGCGCGAGGAGAAAGCGCAGAGGGCGAAGGGAGGAAGGAAGAAAGGTACCCTCCCCCTCCTATCGCGCGCGCCCCAAATCTCCCCTCCCACCCTCCCCTTACTGGCGCCAGTCACACATGCCAGTCTTTATGTTATGCTTTTGTTTGCGTCGGACATGTTAAACAGCCTTCAATTTTGTTGTTGTTATTGTTGTTTACTATCCTTTAATTATTTTAAGTCAAGATATGGATCGAAATTGTTAAAAAAAGGATTTGAGCTTTTCATATATTTTTTCAAAAATATTTTTTTTCTCTAATTTAATAATTTAATAGTATTAAGTACAGCAAGTTACAAGCTTTTAAAACATGCTGTATTGTACAATTTAATAAAAACATTTGTTGTCGTTGTTGTTGTTGCTGCTGCTGTCTAAAAGATTCACTTTGACAGAACAATGTCAATAGGAAAATGTTTGTTTCAGTTTATAAATTTGTGTTTCAAAACGTTTCTTAAAAGTAGAACTGTTTGGTTTTTTTTTACCATTCGTCATATCTGGCCGGCGATCAGTTCAAAAGTTGCCAGTGGAATGTGCTATTTTGGAGAACTGATTTCACCAATTCTTCAAAATGGTGCATACCATTTACCACTGATTTCAACACTCCGACCGGCTAGTTTTGACTAATTTCAAGCACGTTAGTATCAACATTTTTCTTTTATGTCTCGCCTACAAGTGCTTAGTAGAATTTCTGTGAATGTAGCATTGACAACTTATTGATCGTTTCCATCTACATAAGCAGTTTGTTTTTCTCGTTTTGAGAGCAACCCAGAGTTTGCAGAAAATCGTCTACAAACTGAGTGAAAAATATATGATTGTGCTTAATGCGTTTGACGATGCCGAATTGCTTTACTGCGAATATGTTATCAGCAAATATACAATTAAGGTGGTTCCCCAGTAATAAAAGTTGACGAACAATTTTTCCCTGATTTTTCCCCACCAGACATTGTTTCGAAAAATACAATAAAAACATAGGGCACCATGCTCGCGAAAGAGTTGCGATGAAGTTAAGTTGCCCTTTTTATCCATGTAGTGCTGCTTATCACGCGTGCGATTATTTGAGCAGTTCACGTTACTTTAAATAAGTAAAAAAATAAAAATTGGAATTTCAGTGGAATCCACGAGGTGGTTCTTACTTCCACTGTTTCCGGATCAAATTGGAATTTGGAAATGTTGTTTTTTGTGGAGGAAGGAAAACCGGAGTACCCGGAGAAAAACCCTCGGAACAAGGACGAGAACCAACAACAAACTCAACCCACATTTACGCGGTAGCTTGGAGCATAGCTTAAGTGAAATGCTTGGAAAACTGATAGTTACAATCAGGAGTCGACCCCTGATGTATCGACAATAAGGAATGATTTGATATATGATTTGCTGTAAATGCACGCAACCTCAAATGACACTGAATCAAAACTCTCCTTGCGTGCATTATTCCAGAGTGATAATTTTATGGCCGAGATGAGTAATGACTGTGTACGCGTTTTTTAGCGATTTATTTATAACTCTTTTAACTCAAAGAGGTTGATTTTAACAGTAAAATTATGCAATAAAATATGATAGGTCACCATGCTCGTTTAGGAGGAAACAACAACTTCAATTGGCCAACTTACTCTTAAAAGAAACCCCCTTAGTTCAGACTGTCCGCGCGCTAAGACGCAAGAAATTATGCGCAGTAGTGATGCGCAATGTAATACGGCTAAGGAATCACCTTAAGGCGGGAGTTAACCTGAACGCCATTTTTCCGCCTCTTGACATGGCTTTAATGGAAATATTTCGTTCACGTTTCAAGCAATCCCAAAACCCTATGCTTAAAACATAAATCTATGTTATGGGGTGTTTTTGTAAATTTTTGGGTGATTTTGGGGTATGTTTGGGAGGAAATAGTTTTTCTCAAAGGATTGGTAAAATTTAGAGAAATAAGAAATATTGTAGTGAAGTTTTAAAATTAGAAATTGAAGTTAATACTTAATAGACGGATACCAAGTTAGTCCACTAGCAACCTGGGGTGCTCTTACGTGTGTATCGACTGCCTGTTGGTGTTCCAAAAATCATTTTCTTTCTCCCATCCCTTCTTAAAACCTCTTAAAATTTCATTAAAATTCAGGTTCACCCCCGCCTTAAGCCATCGAAACGAAGGCAGTGAAATGGTAGCTCAGTAAAAATGTTCAGCCAAGCAGTTGACTGTCTAAAGCCTGGATTATTGAAAGACTAGGTCCCATTCCTAGCGCAGTTGTAATTAGCTGGTTGCTTTGCATGGAGGACTGGTGAAGATCAACCAAACTGTAGTTTGATTCGCGGAGATTGCGTTATCTTCCATTTCTGTCACGAACTCCTTGAGGTGCGTTTCGCCAGATTTTTTAGGGGACTGCAATTATAAGGTTAGAAGACCAGCAGCCGCATCAAGCTGGGTGACAGTCAATAAATGATCGACAGCTGAACAGTTAGCAACCATGAAGTTCGTTCCAACAGCTGCCGTCATTTCAAGACATTCCAGCCAATCATTCTGATGCCTTGATTCCTCCACCAGAGAAGAATCATGAGATTGAAATTTAACTGTTGTGAGAAACCAACGTCAAATTTCGTAAAGAACAAACCCTGCAGTGTAAGATGACAGTGGAGAACAGGTGTGGTGTGTGGTTTAAATCATGTAATTTCAAGTCCAGTTTTAGTTTCCAAGTGCACGGGTTATGGTTATAGAATACATATACTACATATACGTCTGAGATACGTCTCAGTATTGGCACAACAATTGTCGTTTTGGTTACAAGTGCAAACGGAACAGCATAACATATTCAGAGGAATTGAGTCAGACAATTACCATTATTAACAGACCGATTCTTTCACAAGTTGAATTATCCCCGGGTACCTGACGGATCACGAGCCTCGTTCCCCCTCCTTTGAAACTGCGCCCGTTTATTGGTTTTAAGTCTGTGAAATAAATCCACAGGTTTGATCACTTAAAACGAAAGCTCTTAATCGGCGCTACATGTGTAATAATGAAATTCAAACAGTAAAATAAAAAAGCCAATCATTGTTTGGTTTAGAAAACAAAGTAGCAGAACGTGCCTATTAAGTTTCAGATGCCAAGAATATGCCAAGTGAATTTGAACTTTCCGAAACTTTGTCCCACTAAACATGACTGACAGGAATAAAAATAGCGGAGAATTTGGCATGTTTCCTAATACTCGTGATCTCTGTGTGTCACACAGAGCTGAAACAAACTATATTCAACAAACCTTACAGCATTGTAGATTGTTCAAAGTGAGCACCGCATAATGACAACACAAAAGCAGCGTTTTCCTTCTTTTGCTTCCATGATTTCAGTATTAGGTATTGTTTTGTATTGTGCTGGGTTTTTGAGAGTTGAATTAGAGCTAAACGATCAGAAGAAGAGAATTGACGCTCTTGAAAACGTCGCGGAGACTAAAGAACCGTCCAAGGTCCATACTCCCGGTAAGTTTGTTTCCATTATTTTAACACAGCTAAAATTGGCATGCAATTCGAATTATTTTCTATCACGAACTTCTATGTGCTGTGTAGACACCAATGGAATCTCAAAATCTAGCTGTACGTGTTCTCTCCGGTGGCAAACAAAACCGAAGGTTAGCACCGGGTCAAATATTTTCTCTTAGGGAAGTCATATGGTCGTCTCCTACTGTAGCACATCCGTTATCTTGCTGCAGCTTTTACCACTACAAGAAGGCACAGAATGTCCATTGTGATATCTCAGTTCTACACACGGAAATTCTAAGAATATCAATCCGTTTCCATATTCCTTTTCATATTAATTATATATGGTGCGTAAGAAATATCTATTCTTTTAATAGCAACATGATGTCGCATTCATAAAAAGTACTACGGACCAGGTGATATTTGCAACAAAGGAAGACAGCAGAATAAGAAAATTAAAAGTGCCCGATTAATTATCATAATTTACTTATACGAGAACAAAAAGAAGCAGAAGGAGAACTCGTGATAAAAGCAAAGGACAAACAACAAGCTGTTCATATTTCACATTCTACAATAAAAGCACTTTGCAATGGTCCAAAATGTCACAGAAAAATATTCCCGGTGTTAAGCGTGTCATGGCGGAGATCTGATTGATGGCTTATCTATAGACCCTGTACCTTCTAGTTAAAGAGTGAAGAGTGCCAAAATGACAAACTGTGGTGATATGATTGATGGCCTATTAACCCTGTACGGCTGTACCTCAAAAGGGTGTTAAAATACAAATTTGGTCGGTAAAACAATAAACACTGAGTAAGCGGTATCATAGAAATCCTGCCCCAAAGCCTTCGTTTAAATTGCCACACTAAAGTTTATTGGATTCGAGCGACGGGTTAAAAACGTTGGGCGTATTACATAACGATTTTATAAAGAAAGCAAGGCTAATTCACAAATATAGTTACTTGTTTGACACATTCCATGCATGAATCGAGGTTTGGAGGTCACCAAGGAAAGTTTAATAACTTCAAGAGGGTAGATGAGAAGTGCTAGTGTTACATAAAATTAATGTACATGAATTGAATGTGCCGCGTTGGAACAACATTATTTGTCGTGTTTTCGTAGCATTTCATTCAATTGTCTAGATAGACAGGTTAGCTTAACTTTACTAAAAAATTGTCAAAAAGCCAAACGTTTTGGACTGCCCTTCTTCAGTCGTTTAAACAGACCACCACTGAAGAACGGCAAAGTCCGAAACGTTTGTTTTTTCAAACATAAACTTTGGCACTTTAATTTTAACAATCTTCAATTTTTCATAGCTTAGCTTTTGTTGGTCGAGGGAGACTACACCCATAGAATTTGGGAGCTTTATAGACCCTATATACAGTTCTATATACCTCTCTTTCAGTCTCGAATGTTTTGAAATTGTGTTTCGATGCACTTTTGCTTGCGCCTCGTTTAGAGTCGAGTTCTGAAGTTTTGTTTATGTTTTTGTTTTGTCCTCTTATTTCAAAGCTACAAATAAAGTAGAACAAGCGAGTGTGAAGATGGTAGAAATATTTCTTCAATCTGTTGTTCTGTTCTAGCATGTAGGATTTGTGAAGAAGAACTTGGGACGTCAGAACGAGAGTGGCCTTTGGAGAATGCTTCGACTAAGGCATTTCATTAAACTTAAACTTTGATTGAACTAGGAAAAGGGAAACATTCCACACTCTGAATGTACTCCCCAAAAAAACCCTTTGAGACCTGAAATCGATTACCACAAGCGCGTCCACACTAAAATGTACTGAGATCGCACTGAGTTCACAGCGTGGTTACTTAAAGAAGGCAAAAAATGCATCAAAACCTCGTATGTATTATCATATGGACAGATAAACACAATCATGATAATGAGAAAAATATGAAACGTATAAGTGTACATGTGGACAGGGTTCAGTGTGTATAACTAGCATTAATCTGTGTCGCAGAAGTAAACCTACCCATACATGCAAGTCATTCTTTACTTGACCGGAGAAAGGGGGACGACTTGACTTATAATTTGCTATTTAAATAAACACATTCTAAACACAAACTACAACGTGTATTAACATGATTAATATTTTTGTTTCTTTCGTAGAATTTCAGTCCTATAAACATCACAGGAGCAGGCGTCAAGTTGATTCAGTCAAGAACATAACGGAAGCTAAAACCACAGTGGACAAGATAAATAAAATCAACAGACTTTTATCTGAGCTCTGTCACTCAAAAGGCAACATGTGCTCGTCTGGTCCCCCAGGTCCTCCCGGCCCACCAGGACCGAGGGGAGAGAAAGGTACCCGGGGGCGAAGAGGACAAAAAGGAAGAACCGGAAACAAAGGAGATAGAGGTATTATGGGATCGCCGGGAAAGAGCGGCAAACAAGGCATTATGGGACCTGTGGGACCGAAAGGCGAAGCTGGACCCAAAGGGCAAAAAGGAGATATAGGGTCCGCTGGCATGCCGGGTGCTAAAGGAGAGCCTGGTGAATCAATTTCAGCTCCTGTTGTTGCTGTTTCTCCTGAGACGTTGACAGTTAACGAAAGTGGAACAGCTTCGTTTCAGTGTTCAGTCAGTGGTAATCCTGAGCCTGCAGTAGTGTGGAGTAAGCGGGACAATCAGTCAGAAATAAATAACTTTGCAGTCTCTGGAAGAAAGTTGCTTGTACGAAATGTAAAAGCAAGTGACTCAGGCGCGTACCGCTGTTCAGCGGCAAACATCTTAGGACAGGCGCAGGCACAAGTGCAGCTTGTAGTGAATGGTATGCCTCGATGTTGTTGTTTATTGTTGTTTTCGTTGCTTGTCTTTTTGATAATGAATCACAACTTGATAAAAGAGATGCTAATCCCTACTTACACAGGCGGGGATGTTACTGAACCCACAGCACTGTTAGCAACAAAGAACGAAGTTTGTGACGTCGTAGTCTGTTTACTACAAGCCGATGTTTTTTTAATAATCACTCGAAAGTCCTCGGTCAGAATATGTTCAATGTAATCTATAAATTGCTATGAATATTGAACACAAGTTTTAATTCATGAAACCTAACATTGCGCGGAATATAACTACTAAAGAAACTGTAAGAAGTCATTCAAAGCCAGTAAGTAAAAAAAAAGGAACAGTTCTGAATCAGAGGAAATAAAGAAAATTACCTAAATTGACACGGTCCTAAGTTGTCTCTTTCATCATGTCTTTAACACAGCCAGAATAAACTAAAGCCAACGCTATTGAACCAGTTCATCAATTGAGTATCAAGAGGAAACTGGAATTATTGTTCTACTGGTTTTGCTATTATTACCTTATCAGCCAATCAGAT
The DNA here is from genome assembly GCA_024195265.1 of Dendrophyllia cribrosa. Taxonomy (NCBI): domain Eukaryota; kingdom Metazoa; phylum Cnidaria; class Anthozoa; order Scleractinia; family Dendrophylliidae; genus Dendrophyllia; species Dendrophyllia cribrosa. The sequence goes on from JAJLRJ010000004.1 coordinate 41,811,939, forward strand.
GCAACACCAAACGAAATCGTGACATGGTCAAGCACTTTTTTTATTTTTCCGCGCTTGTGTTTTTGTTTACCGGCGGTTGAAATTGTTCATTGCGATTTTTTTGGTTTCGAACTTTTACCAACAAATAAAAATATTGGCTTTTTAAGAAACACCTTCTCTTATCAATTTTTTTAACAATATTTTAATTGTTGCAGTTCGTCCTCGTGTTTCCCTTCATCCGGGACCTCATCACGCCATCGAAGGAAGTAATTTCACTCTTCCAACATGTCACGTGACTGGGCATCCTGCACCAGTGGCCACTTGGAGAAAGTCATCCGGTCCGTTACCCCAGAAGAGAGTGAAATACAAAAACAATGGTCTACAAATATTAAACGTTCAAAAAAGTGATTCTGACCTGTACGTCTGTTCAGCAGCAAATCTGTTAGGACGCGTTGAAAAGAAAACGCTTTTAGTGGTCGTCTCCCTTCCTCGATTCATTGTAAAACCACCTGCGAAAGTAGTTGGGTCGGTTGACGGCACTTTGAAATTAAACTGCAGCGCTACTGGGGACCCAAAACCAACAATTAGCTGGAAAAGACAAGGAGCTCAACTACCAGTTGGGAGGAGCCAGCAGATAAATGGCGCTTTGATTATCAGCGACATAAAAATGAATGATACAGGCAATTACATTTGTGCTGCAACAAGTGCAGGAGTGTTTGACGTGGAGAGTGTGACCTACGTTGCTGTTCTGCCATCAGGTAAGTTAATATTGATGACAGTCTTTTTTTTTCAAACCCACTTCCAGTCATCAATTTTTTCACCATCCAACATCATTCAAAATTCTCACCCTCATCCCGCTTTGGCATGGTGCGAGTTAACTCGCGTGGTGTGAGTTTACTTTTCTACATCTCGGTACAGATTAGAGTATTTTCCGCCTTCCACCGTAATTTTTTTTTTATCATGTAAAGTTCGCTGATTAAAGGTTGCATTTTTCACGACAAACTTAGAAAATAAAAGAATAAATCGTTAACATACTAAAACCTAAGGCAAAGCGATTTAACAATCGAATTAATGGAATGACTGAGTCACCGACTCAGTGACAAATTACACGACTGACTGAATTGGATCATGAATGAATGAATGAATGAATGAATGAATGAATGAATTTATTAATTACCAAACGGATTTAGTATGAATTAAGGTGGTCTTATACAAAGGTATGTTTCTTTTTCAAAACAATTTTTCGAGAAAATTCCTCCATCCTGATATATAGTTTTGTACTCTGAGTGGAAAATCAGTCGCTTTAGGTCAAATTTCCCATTGGTTAATTATTAACCAGCCCTTTATTGTCGACATAAGGCCTCCTGTTATAAAAATAATAACTTTCTAGCAAATGGTCGAATGCCCATGGAGTCAACTTTACTTTGTGCACAAATGAACCATCTAGGGTCTAAACCTCGGAAAACAGTGAGTTTCTATTTTTTTCGGGGGGGGGGGGGGGGGGGCATTGTGTTGAAAAATACGAAATAAAGCATTAAACTTAAATGTAAACGATAGTTGCTAGGGACGTTGCTACGGGAAAATTATATGCCACTTTTCAGTTATCTTACAGTTCACTTGTTTAATGCTGCAAAGGTTTTGCCATTTTCAAAAAAAGCTAGACATCGTATTTTAAAAGGAAACCACCTTAATATGCATGCATGAACGAACGAACGAATAAATGTATGAATCAATGAATCAATAAATTAATGAATGAATCAATCAATCAATTAATGAATCAATCAATCAATCAATTAATAAACAAAATTCTCGATTGTGATTGGTCATCCGGCCCGCGCCTATTTCTTACGTACCCATAACTATTACAATTTTTTTTTTCAAATGCGATTGGTTCATAAACTCTCTGTTTTTTCCTGTAATTTACATACAAAGTTGTAATCAGACAAAGTAATCGGACAGTTTTTTTGTAATCGGACAATGTATACTGTAATGGGACAGTTTCGTGAGCCAATAACATATAAAGCTCAAAGAGGGAGGTGAATAGGGGTATGCAAATCCGCCGATCCGAGCTATTTTTTGGCTCGATCCGTCGATCCGACGTTATTTTCGTTCAAATCCGGATCCGCATTACTTGAGAATGTTTCCTCACTGATAAATATACTGCACACGGGTATATATATAATATAAATAGGACTTGTTTTGTTTTCCTTGTGCAGTATTTAGATTTTACTCGAAGTTTTCTGCCGTTGCTGGTGAAAGTGAAAAAAGTAGTCGACAAAACACCAACATACCGTCCAAGGCCGACCAAAAAATTAATTAATGATCAGATCCACAATCCGAACTTCTAGATAGACAAAGTCCGGAATCCGGACCAAAATTTTCGGATGATCCGCGATCCACGGTAAATTTCAAATCTGCGAATCCGCCTAATTTATTGCTAAAATCCGCAATCCGTACGCTTTTCAAGGCCAAATCCGCCGATCCGCGAACCTATTCACCCCCCTCCTCAAAAGTAAATGAACAAATCACATCATTTAATACAATCACGTTCTATGGCAATAGAAAAAGTTTAATCTGAGAAATGATGCATGTTATGCATTGATGATAAAAATTGATAAAACATTTTTTCATGTTAATTTTTTCTTGGAAATTGTAGCCGACCTTTATTGAGGTTCAATACCCTAAATGTGCGTTATGATTTGAGCTCCTTTTTTCCATTTTTTTTTTTTCAGAAACCACGCCGGGTCAGCTGCATGCAAAAAGTGATCATTAGGGAACTACTTTTGTGTTTTTAATCCGATGGAGCTCAAACAAAACAGACATTGCAAGTTCAAACAATCGTATGTTTTTTGTTTCTCGATTTTAACGGTTTTTGGCGGGAAAATAACGTCATACAACTATTTTCATTTTATGACTAAACTGATGCATAGTTTTGAAAGAACATGTTAAGACAAATTAAAATGTGAAAAAAATTATTGAAATAGATAAATTGGTTTAAAAGATATAAAGATCTGAATTTTGAAATTCCCGCCATTTCGTTACTATTTTTAGAATTTTGGCAAATTTCAACATGCAATATCTTTTTAATCAACAATCATTTTAATTTTTTCTCATATTTAAATTCGTGTCAACATATTATTTCAAAATCATATATTAGTTTTGTCACATGGTGAAAATAACATTTTGCTGTTACTTGTATGACGTCATTTTCCCGCCAAAAACCGTTAAAATCGAAAAGCAAAAACCATACGATTGTTTGGACTTGTAATGTCTGTTATGTTGCAAAGTTTGAGCTCCATTGGATTAAAAACACAAAACTAGTTCCCTGAAGATCACTTTTTGCGTGCAGCTGACCCGGCGCGAGAACAAAGTAACTATTGGTTGGGTATCCACTGGTTAGGTGTATACTAAAACAATTTTCCTCCTCGCTGTCGGTAAATAGTGATAGATATTTGCCCACTTCGCTTCGCTGCTCGGTTAATGTGAAGCACTGTCCACCTTCTCTTTAATTTGGTAAATAATTGTCAGATATATCGCAATGACCCATAATTATACTAAGATGGAAAGCACCATTTGTGTAACCTAATAAATGGACCTTTTAAAAAAATAAGAATAAAAAACTAAAACGAACTACAGTATTGAACGAATGAAATGTTCACACCTTTCAGCATTATGATTCATTTTACAGATGAAGGCTGTTGTGTTTGTTAAAGCAGTTTATTGTTGAAAAGGCGGACAAGCTGCTGTTTCTCTCCACTCGTATTATCCTAACAAATTACAATAAAAATAGAGGAGGCAAAATGCATGTTTAGCCTGTTTCCCCTTCTGTATTATTAGTGTTATTTATATTAAAGGGACACTGTCACGAGGGCGCATGCGCGAGTTTTTCGAATCGAAACCATTCTCGTCCCCAGAGCCCGCGATCCTTCTGGTCTGCGCCAGGGATCACGAACTCTGGCATGTTCCAATTTCGGGTCCGCGATTCGCGGACTTCCGGTCGTTCTGCGCAGGCTCAGAGCAAATCCAAAATGGCTGACCAAGTTGATTTATTCCACGACGCTTTGAATTTTGCCTAAACATTTTAGGTTTGGCCAATCTTCTATTGAAAGAGAAGCAGTATGAAGTTTTAAAATGTCTCGTTGTTGAGAATAAAGACGTTTTGGCAATTTTGCCGACTGGATATGGCAAATCGTTATCAGCTCTTGGCACCGGTGTTTGATTTCATGGCTTTTGGAGGGAAACCCACAGAGAAGAAGTCCACTGTACTTGTTATTTCGCCGCTTAATGCCCTCATTCGCGACCAAATAGTGAAGATGAGGGAAGGTGGTTTAAGTGTGTGTGTACTGAAAGGGGATCGTGTGGCCACCGAAGAAGATGACAACGATGAAGTGTCATTCGATGTTACGATAGAAATGCTGAGAAGTTCAACTTACGCCCTAATATTCGCACATCCAGAGGTGTTTGTTGACAACAAGAAAGTTTCTAAATTGCTGAAGACCCCTGTATTTAAAGAAAAGGTGAAAACGATCGTGGTAGACGAAGCACATCTTGTCCTTTTTTTTTTTTGGTACGATGTGAGGGATTTTTGTTGTTGTTTTGATGTAAGCTTGCTTATATAAGCTTAACTTATGTTTCACTTTAAAATGATATTTCCTGTGTTCTTCTCTAGGCGGTAACCATCCTACAAGAGAATATAAAATGTCCAATGGGAGGGGTGCATGAGTTGACTCAAAGGGGTCAATCTTTATTCCTTGCTGAGCAATGGGAGAAACCCTATGATCCCATATTTGTACCTGATGAATTGCTATTGTTGTGTAGATAGAGAGGTGAATTGGGATAGGGTTTCTTGATCTTTGCTCAAGGTTGGTGGGTGAGAATTAATTTTGTTCCTTTCATTGAGGGTGGGGGGTAGGATGTTAATTAATTTGGAGCTCCTGCTATTGTACAGTCCCTAATCTTAAAATGCAGGCTTAAAATCACAGATCATGAGATATAACTACATCAAAAGTGGACATATCTTAGCCTATGCTCAAATGTCTCCAATGTTTCCTTCCTGATAGGAGACATCTGTGTGCAGTCCACATAAATCCTTTCTTGATGTGGAATTCACTTAACCCATTCACACCTGAGGATTTTTACGTTTTTGAGTGATTTTCTGCATACACACGCCCCATAGGATTTCGTGACTTCATATTTGGAGTTACCATTGAAAGTGCTGCTGTTCTAAAACACTGAAGGCTCGAGTTTACTGGAAACGTCATTGTGATGATCTCATTTTGCTAGGTTGATTTGCAATAAAGGGTCCAATATGAATTATCTACGATTTTTGGTAAGTTCACAGCCATTTTTCATCTTTAGTAGCTGCCTGATGAGCATCATTAAGCTTGGAGGTAGTTCAGAGTCCACTTCTCAATGAAGCGAGTTAGGTGTTGTACTTCGTTTACGAATTTGGCTCGTTGCTCGTTGAATTGGAAAAATGGCCGCCTGGAAACGAAGTAGCTTTGGGACTTGACTCTGGATGAATTTCTCGACCTACCGCGGCATATTTTGGAAGTTGCGACCACAGGAGAACACAACAAGCGCGAAATTTCGGCGGTGGGTGAGAGTGGCTGTGGACTTAGTATATATATGAAAATTGTGGAGGACGGAATGGACGCTGTCAAAAAAATCTGTTTATTTCCCAGCATGCAGTGCGGTGGTGATGTTGAAAATCGAGGCAAGGTGAGTATGCACTAGTATAAGAAGCTGTAGCTAGGCCCGAGCAACGAATAAGAGCAAAAAAATTCACTGCTAAGCACAAATGTTACAAAATTAAATGACCATCTGGCCAAAATTTGGGACAAATTAAATAAGCCCCTTCCCCGCCTCGAATAAGCGCCCCTGCCTTATCCTAAATTTGAAATAAGCACCCCAGGCAGTTATTCGAGGATTTACGGTACTTATAGAACTTTTTATAATGGCAGGCGAGTAATTTATTCGTTTATATCTATGTTAATTAGCCCTAGTGGCCTCGTTAGCGTGTCAAAATTCAAAAGAATTTTTACTTTAAAATGAGGCCAGTGAGGCTAATTAACATACATATAACAGAATGAATAAATTGGCCGCCATTATGAAAAAGGTCTATACTTCAATTCATCACTTGATGAAATCAAGTCAGCTCAAAGAAACCAATGCCTTCTTTTCCTGTCTGAAATAATCAATGAAATAACAATTGACTTCCATGTTTACATCATCTGATCTGCGGGTAACATGGCCAAACTACATATTATTAGGTCATTTATTTGAATGCCAATGAACAACAACAGTACTTTCCAATCCTATTGTGTCATGCCCCGTTCTAAAAACAGTTCCGACACATAAGCTTTAAAATTAGACTATACATGTCAAAATTGAACAGCACGTACGTGTGGGCCCTTAGTCTTCTTTTTCTCTCTTCTTGAACTTGGCGAAGAGGCGGAGGTCGGGCTGTCTTCTAACGATTTTGCTCTTTTTGATCGAATGACCGACTCTTGTTGAGTTTTCGACTGGACAACCCATCTTAACAAACTTCTGAAATTTAGTGACTTTCACGTAACAAGATATACATATTCGCGAGGGAAAACCATTGGCGCAAGTGATTTTTAACCCGCAAAACTTTTCTAAATCACTCACTATTCCTTCTTCGGTTACTTTAACTCCAAACAAATCCAACGGGTGGTTATAATATTACTGTTACACGTTCGGCAAACAGAATTTTCCACCTTTGAATACCGCTTAGTCGGAGTTCTACCGTCCGCCATGTTGAATCTAAATTTCTCTTCCGGTCTTATTCTATTGTATTTGCAATAGCCAATCAGAACCGAAATCCTACCGGAACAGGCCAGAGTTCGTGATCCCTGGCGCAGACCAGAAGGATCGCGGGCTCTGGGGACGAGAATGGAATTTCAAGTTGAACTGTCAATTTCAAAATGGCGTCGACTAGTGGTGGCGGTGGAGGGAAAAGAACCAATTCGGGACGGAAGAGGAAGTTCGAGGATCAAGCAGAATATAAGATAGCGTGGTCTAGAAACCACAAACGAATATATTTGGAAAATCGGATATTTAGGTCGTGGCTTCAGGCTAAATTCTATGCCGGGTATGAAGCTTCCAGTGACAGCGACTTCGTCGCCCATTTGTTGTTGTTGAAATATCGTCGAAGGTATGCTATGTTTTCATGACTTTGGCTTCAGTTTGCCCTCCTCAGGACGAGTGGCTCCTTGACGGAACCAAAAAAATAAAAAATGAAAGGGAGTAAAGGAAAGAAAAATGATGAGCTCACGACACGAGGTATTCCCAGGCGGTCACCCATCCAAGTACTAACCTCGCCCGACAGGGCTTAACTTCGGTGATCGGACGAGAACCGGCGCATGTCAACCCGTGACAGTGTCCCTTTAACAACAACAACAACAACAACAACAACCTTTATTCATGTGTCAAATCTAAAATAGCAGTTATACAACCACTAACTGGGGACACTAAATACTACCTAAAAATATTTAAGAATTTAAAATAAAACTATATATAATATGTACAATTTAAAATCTAACCTAAGTCTTACATAAAAGGCAGTTGTCACATTTACTATCAGTCAATTTAGAAACAAGGTCTATTCTACGTATGTAACATTTAAACGATTGTTCATCTGATCTGTGAGAGTCAGTCTATACTCAGAGTAGAGCGTACTTTATAAATTCACTTCCTTTTTCCTTTCTTTTAGTGCACGTTCCTCGAGGTCAAACAAAGCCGTGTAGTAAAGAAACCCAACAGTTTTTATTAGTTTATTTGATAGGTTTCTGTTTTATCTCAGGTCGAGATTGCCTGTCGCTGTTAAAGTCAGGCCATACTCAGAGTGGAGTGTACTCTGTAAACCCAGACGGTAGAGGATACTTCGATGTATACTGCGACATGCGCACTGACGGTGGAGGATGGACCGTTTTCCAGAGAAGACAGGATGGCTCGGTAGACTTCTATCGGGGGTGGAACGATTACAAATCAGGCTTTGGTCAGCTGACGGGTGAGTTCTGGTTAGGAAACGACAAGATTCACAGGCTGACGGCCGCTAGATCAAGCTCTCTACGAGTGGAGTTGGAGGACTGGAGCGGAGTAAGAAAGTATGCTAAATATGGCAGGTTCAACATTGGTGATGAGCAGACGCAGTATCGACTTGAAGTGAGTTCGTATTCAGGCACAGCGGGAGATTCATTGGCATATCACAATAACATGGCGTTTACCACTAAAGATAGAGATAATAACAGAGGCAGTGGTTACTGTGCTGTTTCATACACTGGTGCCTGGTGGTACGACAGTTGCCACTACTCCAATCTAAACGGAAAATACCTGGGAGAAAAAGTTGACTCTAAAGGACCCGCGTGGTATTACTTTAAAGATAATTATCTTTCATTGAAATTTACCGAGATGAAATTAAGGCCCTCGTCATCATAGAAAGATGCAGTTTAAATTCTGTTACATCGCCTGAAGCAACGTTCTCAGCTGGCTACAAAATTCTATTCTTTTCTAACAATGATTAATTGAACTTTACCCCTGATCATGACCATAGTTTAGTTCCTTGTATTTTTTTTTATCCCTCATAACGGATTCACTCTCCTTCAGTACGAAAGCAGAAGTCAAACGTTTCCCATTATAGTAGGGAATCAAGTGCCCTCACTAACAAGTAGCCCATGTTGGGGTGACTGTGGTAAATATGTGCGTGCCAATTCGACCTCATTCTTGTTGTTCAACTACAATCCACTTGTGAAACAAAAACAGAGTCTGGTTAAAACAAGTCACTTTCTGTGATCCACGCGGTGCAAGTTGATATATATCGTGTGATTATTAGCCACTATAACAAAGCCATGCAGGATATACAGTAGTCAGTTAATATAACGTTCTTTCACTTTTATGTACTGAAATTTTTCCAAATATTGGAAAACTACCTATGAATTAGATATTGTGTACGTAGGGGCCTGTCAATTTTCTAAAAGCCGTTTCTTTTGGACGCTAATTAATTATATATATAAAATAGCCGAGCTAACTATTCCAAGAAACTTATGAATGAACAAGGTAAATATGACCGCAAGATTGGATTTCCTAACTCTTAATACCAAATAAAGTAAGATGAATACTCCGACCTAAGTACTGTAGCATGTAAAATATTAAATACAAGGAAAGACACCGAGAACTGTGTTGAAAACACGAGGCGCAGTCGAGTTCTTTTTAACTGGCTTTGAGGTGTTTGAATACCTCACGATGAACACTCTTTCGAGTGTTTCATATGACTGATCATTAAATACAGAATAATGGAAAAATCGCCAAAAATCTATGTTAATTTCGGATCAGGTGTCCAAATTACCTTCCCGATTAAATATTGGCCGTATTTATACTAGAAGACGGCTAAGTCGTCCAGACGACCTTAACACTTTTAGTTAAGGTCGTCTAGTGTAAATTCGGGACGACCTTACGACGTCCTTACGCGTTAAGGTCAACGATCAGACGCCCTTAATTTCAGAAGGCTAAGCCGTCAGACGGCTAAGCCGTCTTCCCTTTTTCTCGAATTTATATACTAGACGACCTTAGCCACTTTGGTGCGCTAAGGTCGTCTACTCGCTAAGGTCGTCTCTAGTATAAATACGGCCAATAATGTGCATGAGAAGTTTTGTATCATAATCGCTTTCAAAGGAACCTTGACGTAACAAGTTTCTTCGCCAGTTCATTCTGGACAAAGAAATCATACAGTGCGGGTAAAAGAATCATTTTTCCTCCTACCCGTTACTTTCGGGAGGAGGGCTCCTGTTTTATAATTCTACCGTACGTACGTTGTTTACTATGTGTGCAAAAAGGACAAAAATGGTGATAACAACTTGTCGAACATTTTAAGACTACGAATACTAACTTGAAAACTTTTATAGCGGAGCTCTCGCGGGCCGAAGGCCCGCTGCGGAGCCCCATACTCATAGAACCTATGCCCGTCATTTTTCATTGTCATGGCTAGCGGAATGTTTCGCGGGCGCGCGTCCGTAACATGTGTGTCCGAGCGAGCGAGCGAGCGTTGGGCAGGACTAGTTCGTGGGCGCGTATGACGTCGCAAAACATGCACGTATGACGTCACGCAACATCTTAGGCGGAATTTTGAAACCAAAACTAGGCTTTGTTTTTCGCGCGGTTACATGGCCGATGTCACGTCACTGCTGCAATAAACATTCTTGTTGTGTTTAGCGGAGAAAATGGGTTGCAAAGTCGTTTTCCCTACATTTTTTCGCCGTTTGCTACTCAAGACAGGGATACTAATTAAGGGATACTCAGAAGCCGCTATATATAGTGAAAAAAAGAAGAGCTTTCAGGGATAAAATCTTGCTTCGAGGAACTTCATACGTTTTTATCAATGCGGGAGCAATGCAGGGAGATGTTTGTTTTCGGGATTTCAGAACCGAAGAAGCGGAGATTTAAAGAATTCCAAGCAGTCGAGTGACTTACAGGTAAAATAAATCACATTTTTCGATGTGAATTTATGCTGATATCAATTTTTGATTGACTTTTCCTTTGTGTTCTCGTTAGTTTTGGAGACATGTTTATAAAACGTGCTCAAATTCAGTCGTGTTGTTATCTTGCTCGGCCTCGATGCGCTATAATTATTTATAAATGGTACGCGTTTTGCTTTTAAACATATACTTATGGAGATTTGAATAAAATGTTTCAAAAGATGATTTTGTTGTCCATTTTTATCTGTTTGTTTATTCATTACATAGGTTGAAAAGCGATTTTATGTTAACAAAACAAGACTTGGATTTTATAGTTCTAACTTCACTCGCGTCGCCTTATGCAAATATGTTTGCATATCTTTTTGCAATTTTGATTTCCAAGTCAGTTTCTCGGGAAATTTTTGATACGCAACAGGTGTATTTTATTCGGAAATAAGTCATACTAGTTATTAATTCTAGACCGAGAAAAAGTTGTTTTTGTGAACTTTTGTACGGTCTAAATGTACTATGCAGACGGTCGCGTAATACTGTTTTTTTTTTTAGAATTGCTAAAATTGAAAAATAGCCCGGTCTTCAATCTTAATTCTTGTGCTTCCGACCTTTCACCTTATGGCCCTGTCACACTATTGCGTATCGTACTGGCGTATGCCAGCGTATGAAAAATATCACTCATACGCTGGTATACGCTGACATACGCTAGGGGTACGTTAGGCATAGGTTGTATAGGTTATCGCATACGGTCGCATACGCTGGCATACGGCGAGGCAGAAAAATATTTTTAAGCATGCTTAAAAATTTTGTGCGTATTCGGACGTATGGTTTATACGCTAAGCATACGCTAGGCGTACGCTGGATACGCGAGTGTTACGCTAGAGGTACGTTACTCATAGGTCAAGTACGCTGGTCATTTTGTGCGTATGAAAATTATTTTATGAATTTTCATACGCAACTCATACGTTTCTCTCATACGCAATAGTGTGACAGGGCCTTTAGTTAAGCTTATCATTGGCCTTCTGTTCAGAGAGCTTCGCTGTTAGGCTCAGCCTATCTGTATATATTAGGCAGGATACGTCACAAAATTGTTACTTGGCTTTTTTATTCCATCAACTTACAAAAAAGCAATGGAATACCTCGTATTATCAATGGTATATTTTATGGCATTTGATTCAAATAATAGACGTATTCGGTGCATTCGTTTAGTTCCGTATGCGTTTTCCGGGAGGCAGAAATCTTCTCATTATTGTTTAGCAATTCATTTATTATTGATTATTGACAACACCGACATAAAAAAGGTATTGATTAAATTGTGTTGGGGTTTACCACAATCAAATTATCGAATCGAATACCTTTTATTTTCCGCCAAACGATAGTTGACTTTCTGAAGTAATAGATATCCAAAGTGAGCTTTTTTTTCGCTCGAATTCCAATTGTAGACTTGATGTACGGAATGATTATTCTTTTCTTCCATTTCCTCCTACATCGTGATCAGACAATCATTTCACGGTGGCCTAGATAGGTAAATTCACCTCTGATAAGGCTTTAATGAAGGTATTTCCCTTTTGATTTGTGGTAAAGGCTGGTTAACATGCACGTATATGTCGCAAGCATAAGCATAAAGGTAACAACGAATATAAGGATGTTACACGTGCAACAAGCATAACGTTAATGACATAATTAAAGAATTAGACTACATACGTCAACATGGCGGACAAAGAGGCGTTTTTTTGTTTTCTTTGCTTGCGCTTTTGTTTATGTTTGAGTTATCTCGGTTTACACGGTCGACCCAACGACGCAATCATGCGCAAACAACCTGATAAAGCACAAACACAAAAAAGGAAAATCGTTCATTTCCTTGTTTTTGAGCTTGCGTCGTTGTATCGCACCTATAAATGGATATAAGGTAAGCACAAGCACAAAACGGTTGTGCTTTTGCGGTTTAGAAGTAGGTTTCTTGTGCTTATGCAGCGTGCGTGGCAGTCGCTAGAAATGTGACAGGAATGGCGAAGGACGAAGGAAGGGTAAAAACAAACGCCCCATCCCCCTCCTATCGCAAGCGCCCGAATTCCCCTCTCCTCACCCTCCCCTTTCTATGCTTGTGCTTATGTTTGCGTCGGACATGTTAAACAGTCTACAATTTTGTCGTTGTTTTTGTTGTTTACTATCTTTAAACTAATTTAATTCAATTAAGATATGGATCTAAATTGTTAAAAACGATTTGAGCTTTTCATATATATTTTGTTTTAAATAAATGTTTAGTATTAAGCACAGGCTTAAATATGTTGCATTGTCTTATTAAATAAAAAATTCGTTGACGCTGCTGCTGTCATAACAGATCTACTTTGATAGAACAATATTAATAGGAAAAATATTTGTTTATCGATTTGCCAGATTCAAAAAGTTTTTCAAAAAAATCACTGTTTGTATCATACCATTCGTCAGTTCTCGGACCGGCGATCAGATCGTAAGTGGTCAGTGGTATGCGCTATTTTGGAGAACAAGTTTTACCAGTCCTTCAAAATGGAGTATATCATTTACGACTGATTTCACATGCTCCGGCCGGCTAGTTTTGACTAATTGCAAGCAAGTTGGTACCAACATTTTCCTTTTACTGTCTCGCCTGACAGAGCTTAGTAGAATTTCTGTGAATGTAGCATTGACAACTTATAACTCGTTTTCATTTACATAAGCAGTTTGTTTATTCTGGTTTCGAGAACAACCCAGAGATGTCTATCCAGAATGTCTATCCAGAATGTCTATCCAGAATGTCTATCCAGAATATCTATCTAGAATGTCTATCCACAATGTCTATCCACAATGTCTATCTAGAATGTCTATTTCAGAATGTCTATCCAGAATGTCTATCCAGAATGTCTATCCAGAATGTCTATCCAGACTGTCTATCCAGACTGTCTATCCAGACTGTCTACCCAGACTGTCTATCCAGACTGTCTTTCCAAACTGTCTATCCAGACTGTCTGTCCAGACTGTCTATCCAGAATGTCTACAAACTGAAAAATACTTGTTTTTGTTTCGTACATGGAGACGCTCAGCTGCACCGCTATATCTCCAAAGTAATTTCAGTGTGCATGAAAACGTGGCACGAAGATTACTATTGCTAATATGAAGAACTTGTTAAAAGAAGGGTCGTGTAGAATAAACCGTTTAGATTTTATATTTTTGATGACATCAGGCTAAAACAAAGAATATATGATTGTGCTTAATGCGTTTGACGATAATTACTTTACAGCGAATATATTATCAGCAAATATACAAGGTGATTCCTCAGTAATAAAAGTTAACGAACAATTTTTCCCTACCAGACATTGTTTCGAAAAATGCAATAGAAAACATAGGTCACCATGCTCGCGAAAGAGTTACGATGGTGGCAGGTGTTAAGTTGCCCTTTTTATCCATGTAGGACTTCCTATAACGCGCGCGATTATTTGATCCGTTCACGTTACTTTACGCGGTAGCTTGGAGCATAGTTAAAGTGAAATGCTTGATTATTATTTTCAATTACATTACTTTTCCCTGCCTCGAAAAGCGTTTTTGCCAATTTGCAGGGCAACTGTATTTAAGTTTAATGTCTAATAAATTTTTGTTTGTTGTTGTTATAATGCATCGACAATAAGGAACGATTTGATATATGATTTACTGTAAAGGCACGCAACCTTAAATGACACTGACTCAAAACTCTCCTTGTGTGCATGATTTCAGGGTAATAATTTTATGGCCATGAGTAATGAGTGTGTGCGCTTTTTATAGCTTTTAACCCTTTTAACTCAAAGAGGGTGATTTTAACAGTAGAATTATGCAATAAAAAAGGATAGGTTACCATAGCATGCTTGTTTAGGAGGAAACAACCACTCAATCATTGGGCCAACTTATCCTAAAAGGAAACCCTCACAGTTCAGACTGTGCGCGCGCACTAAGATGCAAGAAATTATGCGCAGTAGTGATGCGCAATACAATACTATGGAATCTTAAGTCATGATAAAACGAAGGCAGTGAAATGGCAGTTCAGTTAAAATGTTCAGCCAAGCAGTTGACTGTCCAAATCTAGTCTTTCTTGAAACCTGGATTATTGAACGACTAGGTTGCTTTGCATGGGGGACTGGTGAAGATCAACCAAACTGTAGTTTGAGGAATAAATAAATATGTATCCTGCGCAGCGTTAATTGTAGTTACGTGAAAAAGTGTTAAGTTTAACGCTGTAAAAAGTGTTAAAAATGAAACTAGACGTTTCGGCAATGCTGCCTTCATCAGTAGTAAAAATGTGTTCGTTGCTAACGTGTGCGAAAATTCAAAAAATTCAAATTCACGCGCGCCGAAGAAAAGCGCGCGCAAGGCTAGCATACGAGTTAATTATGAAAAGCCAAAGTCTTGGTTCAAACGAAGAGTTTGGCGCCGAGTGGTTTTTGAGAGTTGAATTAGAGCTGAACGATCAGAAGAAAAGAATTGACGCTCTTGACAATGTCGCGGAGACTAAACAACCGTCCAAGGTCCATACTCCCGGTAAGTTTGTTTCCATTATTTAAACACAGCTAAAAATGGCATGCAATTCGAATTATTTTCTATCATGAACTTCTATGTGCTGTGTAGACACCAATGGAATCTCAAAATCTACCTGTACGTGTTCTCTCCGGTGGTAAACAAAACCGAAGGTTAGCACCGGGTCAAATATTTTCTCTTAGGGAAGTCATATGGTCGTCTCCTAGCACATCCGTTATCTTGCTGCAGCTTTTACCACTACATGTAGGCACGGAATCTCCATTGTGATATCTCAGTTCTACACACGGAAATTCTAAGAATATCAATCCGTTTCCATATTCCTTTTCATATTAATTATATATGGTGCGTAAGAAATAGCTATTCTTTTAATAGCAACATGATGTCGCATTCATAAAAAGTACTACGGACCAGGTGATATTTGCAACAAAGGAAGACAGCAGAATAAGAAAATTAAAGGTGCCTGATTAGTTATCATAATTTACTTATACGAGAACAAAAAGAAGCAGAAGGAGAACTCGTGATAAAAGCAAAGAACAAACAACAACCTGTTTATATTTCACATTCTACAATAAAACCACTTTGTAATGGTCCAAAATACCGTAGGAAAATATTTTGGGTGTATGGCGGAGATGTAATTGATGGCTTATAGACCCTCTAGTTAAGATAAAAGAGAAGAGTGCCAAAATAACTGATATGATATGATTGATGGCCTATTAACCCTATACGGCTGTACCTCAAAAGGGTACGTGTCAACACTGAGTGAACGGTATCAATAGAAATCCTGCCCAATAAGCCTTCGTTTAAATAGCCACACTAAAGTTTATTGGACTGGAGCGACGGGTTGTAAACGTTGCACGTATTACATAACGATTTGATAAATAAGCAAGGCTAATATATAATAGCCCAATTTCACAGGCAATATATTAAAATTCAACTTGAAACAAAAGACATCACTACGAGGCTTAGGGGAATGATAGTAGGGATTTATGTGGTTTATTCCCCTAAGCCTCGTAGTGATGTATTTTGTTTGAAGTTGAATTTTAACATATTGAAATTGAGCCACTGACAAATTCAAGAGTTACTTGTTTGAGACATTACATGCATGAATCGGGGTCTAAAGGTCACCAAGGAAAGTTAAATAACTTCAAGAGGGTAGATGAGAAGTGTTAAATAAAATTAATTAAAAGGAATTGAACGTAATTTGTCCTGTTTTCGTAGCATTTCCTTCAAATGTCTAGATAGACAGGATAGCTTAACTTTACTAAAAAATTGTCAAAAAGCCAAACGTTTTGGACTGCCCTTCTTCAGTGGTTTAAACAGACCACCACTGAAGAAGGGCAAAGTCCGAAACGTTTGGTTTTTATCTTGTTAATGCGCTTGCGCATAAACGAGATGTACGATTCACAACGAAAAAAAGGGGCAAAAGTTGTTAACAAAGGTTCTTTGTTTAGTTTTGTTAACATTTGTCCGGTGGGGTTACTTATTTCTTTTTTATAGAAGCTATATTAGGGCACCGAGGATACGGTGGGTTAAACAGGTTAGGATTTCAAGAAGTGCGTCACATACCGCCACTAAAATTTTTGAGGGGCACCCCCGGACCTATTGTTAATTTCCCTAGGGTATTGAATTGTCATGAACTTGTTATGTCTTACGTTACGTTACCACAAAGGTATTACAGTTCTTAGAGCTATGACCTCACCACAAGGGTATTACAGTTCTTATTTACAGTGATTTGCGTGAGTTGCGCTTTGACATTTTTCGCGTACAGTTCTTATTTACAGTGATTTGGGTGAGTTGCGCTTTGACATTTTCCGCGCTCGACGAAGCTAAGAAATTTCACCTTGTATGTTTGTCCGCTTTCTGAGGTTTATACGCGGGTTTATAGCAGAGTTGTTTTACAAATGTTTTAAAGCTATGACCTCATCGCCTGACAGATTGTTTCTTATCTTGGATTTATTGTTTTTGTGGTTTTAAGCACTTAAATAGAAAATTGATAGAAAATTCTAGAAATTGGCAGGAATGTTCTGCAATACCTTGTCTACTCGGGAAGATTAACCACGAGGAGCGATTTTTGAAGTCGCTTAGCGAGTGACAAGTGGAAATGTCGTGAAAAGAAAAATTGTCAGGAATGTTCTGCGATACGTTGTGTACCCGGGATGACTAGCGAGTGACAACCGGAAATGTTCGTGAAAAGAAAAATTGTGAGGAATGTTCTGCGATACGTTGATGACTAACCATGAAGAGCAAAAGAGTTGGTTTCCCAATTTGCTTAAAGTTAAGCGAGTCAGCTTAATTGAGTTAAACTCTAGTTAAATTTAAGCCACCAAAGCAGGTAGCTTAAGCGAGTCGGCAATTAATTTTAGACAATAAGAAGCAACTTGTGGTCATTTATCTGACAAGGCTGTCAAATCGGAAATAAAACACGCGTTCTATTTTCATGCGTTGCTCGTGAAGGGGCCTAATTTGATTGTATTATACAATGGATTTGCTTTTCTGCAAAATTAACGTTAATGTCCCTTTTCAGTAGTCATTGGAATACTGAATCATTCCTATTACGGTTTGATTATTAAAGAGAAATTTCAATTTTGAATGGTTATTAAATGTTGAGGTGTCATGATTATGCAATAGTATGCAAGAGAGGTGAGATTTTGCGTATTCAGCTAACTAAAAATGTTCCCGTTTGATTGTGCAAGAGTATGGATTTGGCTTTTGTTCTATTTTGGAACACTGAATCATTGCCATTACGGTTTGATTATGCAATAGTATGCAAAAGACGTAATAATTTTGCTGATTTAGTTAACAAAAGTTTATCAAGCAAGCATTATAAGCGATTTCAGCGTGTTGATTTTTTTTAAGGAAAAATATTGGCACTATATGGGAGCTAATTGACAAAACAAACAAAAAGACAATGTATTATTTTAGTGGCAAGCAAGACAGAGAAAACGTTCTCCGCTTATAAAAAGAAAAGGAATATCAATCAGTCGGTGTGTTATTCCCATCGCATTCAAATCGTGAAGCGGACAAGACAGATACCTTAGAGTGCTCAACGTAGCTTCATCGCATTGAAATCCTGACGCAAGAGAGTTGCCTTAGAGTGCTCAACGTAGCTCAATTAACAAAGAATATAGCAGACTTAAAGCAAGAAAATATATATTGAAATCTATTATTTCGTAAAACAAAATTATCAATTGTTTATAATGGTTGCTTTTGATGCTTCAGGCGGCACACACCTACCCTTAATTGTCGGGAGTACTCCCCCCCCCCCCCGCCCCTCCCCCCCAGAATATGTATCAACAATTCACTTCCAAAAAACACGCTTTTTCCAATTCTATATTACCTTAGGTTATTGCATATTCACTGCCTTCCTAAATTTTAGACTTGCCACAAGTGTACTGCGAAGTGTAACAATAGAATCCGAGCCCACAACGAACTCTGCCGATTTTGACCCGATATTCCCCGATCTTAACTCCTTTTTTGTTTTGGAACCTCGTCGGTTGTTCAACGTTTGTCGAGGATAGCTTTGCAACCTCGTCGGTTGTTCAACGTTTGTCGAGGATAGCTTCGAATGGCCCGAATGGAATGTTCCCTCAGAAGACTATCAGATTTCTAACAAATATGGCCGGCCGTGAACTCCACGCTTTCATTTTGTAGACGTTCATTTTGCATAACCGGAATGAAAGCACGCTTTTTAGACTTCGAAATGGAAAGAAAAAGTCCTTTAGAAGATTTTTTGCCTTTGTAGTGGTGGTTTGAGAGCTGAAAGCGATGAAATTTGTCACAAGTGAGGACATGTCTTCTTTCAGAATTTATACTCGAAGCGGCAGACTTTACTAAGAATTTTCAAGCATTCCTGGAAAACTACGGTAAAGAAAGTCACATTTTTTAATGTCCATTTACTTTGTAAGAAACATTTCATAGACTGTTTCTTTGTCTTATTAGTAGCTTTTGACAAATATTTAGAAAACTTGACCACAATCGGTCGAGCGAGAAATTCGCCAGATGCTGAACAAATTTGCGTGGCCGACAGTTTCCTTGATGCGATAATTTGACGCGTTTTCCTCTTGAGACTAAACTAAATTGGATAAGAATTGCATTCTATATACACATGAAAAGTCGGAAATTTTAGAAAACACTAGATATAATAAAGTAGGTTGCTGAATTTAAATATTATTTTGTGATGTTTATAATATAATTCGCAGACGCTAGCGCTGCAATTAGGATAAACAAATCGCTAAGCCTTCCGGAAGCAGAAAATCACTGAATTCTGATAAGCGTTTAACTCTTTTATTCAAGGGAAAGACATTTTCATTCAAGGAAATATTGTGTATTTGCGACAACACTTTGAATAAACTATGAAGCCAGGAAAAACTAATACATGGCAAAATCAAAGCAGTTATTAGGAACTAGAAAAATTTCACTTCGATTTAGTCTTGAAATCACGGGGGGGGGGGGGGGGGGGGGGGGTTCATGATGCGTCACGCAATATTTATTTTTAAAATGTTTCACCAATTTATAGCACTCGTCACCACGGTTTTGAAAATTATAAAAACAAAATCTTCTGAATGCGATTACATATTTTTTTTTTTTATATATATATATAGGTACATCGCTTACATTACAGACTTACACTAATTACATCACTTGCTTACACATCACTTACATTAAATTGCTACTTAAACTACTTACATCATTTACTTACACTAAATTACATCACTTACTCACACTAATTAAAACGCATACTTACACTACTTTATTTTAATGCTAATGACTACTAATATTGACTAACAGGCGGCAAAACAGTACATTAAACTTAAGATCTAATCGGGGGTTCGTATCCAGAAGGAGAAACATTTTTTGACAGAGAGATATTTAATGTATGTTTTCATGCTTATATTTTGAAAAGAGCTTGGTGATAAAAGGTGGCTTTGCTATTTAATTTACAACAATATATGTAATGGCGCATATATAAGGTGGTGTAGTTAAATTTGTTTTTTAATCCTTCTGCATAGGAGCTTGAGATGATACCGAATAAAGTTTCCTGTAAAGTAGGGGAGATCTGACACGAGTTTGCTTCATTAAACCATTGGACAACCTTTTGCACAAAGGACTTAGTAAAAACGCATTCAATAAAAGTGTGCTCAATAGATACATATATTTCTTTTCTCGTTACCTGTAAATTTAGGGCTTCCAAAACTTTATTGCAAATCCGGGCAGGAGAGGGGGGTCTCTCGGCTTGGAAATCCAGGGGGCAGAGGGGGGGGGAGAAACCTACGATAATCTAAGTAATAACAGGCGCAGTAAGCTACATGCAGTCATAGACTGCCTATTTTTTTATTAACCTCACCTTCTAACGCATTAACGAGATGGCTTGAAGAGCCCTTTGATTTAAACATAAATTTTGGCACTTTAATTTTAACAATCTTCAATTTTTCATAGCTTAGCTTTAGTTGGTCGAGGGAGACTACACCCATAGAATTTGGGAGCTTTATCCTATATACAGTTCCATATACGCCTCTTTCAGTCTCGAATGTTTTGAAATTGCGTTTCGATGCACTGTTGCAGCTTGCGCCTCGTTTTGAGTCGTGTTCTGAAGTTTTGTTTTTGTTTTTGTTTTGTTCTCTTATTTCAAAGTTACAAATAAAGTAGAAAAAGCGCGCGTGAAGATGGGAAATATTTCTTCTGTTGTTCTCAGTGTTCTAGCATGTAGAATTTGTGAAGAAGAACTTGGGACGTCAGGAACGAGAGTGGCCATTGGAGAATTTTTATTATTATTATTATTATTTATTTACAGGTTTACAACGAGGTGTTAATTATATACTTTTCATACAATAAAGAAACTACTTACACAAGTTACTTTACAATAATGTTACTTACAATACTCCGTTAGCAAGAAGGAAAAAAAAGTACACTAACAACTCGAAATAACTTAACAGAAGCGCTCCTAGGTGGAAAGCCTTGGGCCAAAAAAATTTATATTAAAAATATTGAAATTGAGAAAATATGTCGTTGTTTTTTTTCCTTTGCGGGGTGGGGGGCTCGGTTCGTCCGTTTTAGTTCATAAAAAGGACGCAAACAACTCCCATTTGTTTGAATTGGTTGTTTGGGTGTTCTCAATTTTATAGATATGCTTAAAATAACGAAGGAAGTCATTCAGTTTTGGGGTACAGTCTTTAAGTCTACAAACCCAAATAAAATATTTGGAAGTTAGAAGGCAAAAATTGATTTGGAGGTTAATTATGAGATTTATCTGGCCTCAGACCCAGCGCGATATCCACTTGAAAACATTCATTAGTAATTTGACATGACTGTAGCCACGAAAAAACACTATTCCAAAAACCTTGAATCTTCTCGCATTTCCAAAAGAGGTGCAACAAGTTTTCTGCTTCGGATTGGCAGAAAGTGCATTTTACATTGTCGACAACTCCTATTTTTTTAAGGAAACTGTTGGTTGACAAGCGTCGATGTAAAAATTTAAAATTAAAGGTTACAAGTTTTGAGCTCTTTGTGCATTGTAAGGACAATTGGTAAGCTGCTCTCCAGTTGATCGTTTGATTTGGAGGAAGGTTAATGTCATTGTGCCATTTCTCTTGTGACGAGTGAGGTTGCTCACATTTGGATGAAATTAACTTCTTATAAACAAGTCTAGATGGCTTCGCACACTCAATAAATTTCGTAAACAGACATTCGTGTTTATGTTGATTCCCCTTATTACGAAGGCGATTGATTGCAGTCACTATTCCAAAGTGAGTAAGAGGTCGTACTTGGAGATTATACTTGTCTTGAAAGTCAATCCAGGTAAGTAGATTCGAGGAGCTATCCATTAAATGCTTAACCTTTGTTACCCCTGTAGCATACCAATCTTTGTAGAAAACAGGTCTATTTTCAATTTGTATCAATGAATTATACCACAAAGGCGACGACAAAAGGTGATCATCCGATGTTACCGTACCTTCAAAAAAAACTTCGCTCCAGATTTCAAGGATTTCCTTAACAAAAGGGCAAGATATATTGGTTAAGCTTGCGTCCCTTTTATGCAAATTAGCCCTTAGTATAATTACATCTCCTCCATATTGGTGAAGATCTAAATCAAAGAAGATTTTCCAGCTGCCGCGGTTTTCAATATCAAGGTACTTTTGAATCCATGTGGCTTTTAACGATTTGTTGAAAGAAAAAATATCGATCTTTTTTATTCCTCCTTCTGAGTAATCGTTTATCACAACATTTCTCTTTATTCTGTCACCCTTGCCACTCCAAAGAAAGTCATAAAACATCAAGTTTATTTCTTTCAAAACACTATGGTTTGTTTTTAGAGGAGAAAGAATGTATACTAGTTGCGACGCTACAAGGCATTTCAACACCGTGACTTTCCCCAAAAGGCTGAGCCTTCGAAATTTCCAGCAGCGTAAGATCGCCCTTACTTTTTTCTAACTTTTCATTGTAGTTTTGGGACACTGTTATTATTAGATTTGTTGACAACCACACCCCAAGAGTCTTGACCTTTTCTTCGGGCCATTTAAAATTCCGTTCAGGGCAGAGCCTAAGCACTGAATTTGTTTTTGAACCGATCCATAAAGCCTCTGTTTTTCTACTATTGAGTCTGAGGCCAGAAATCTTGCCAAAGCTATCCAACAACTTTAAGGACTCTTTCAGTGATTCTTCGGAACCGTCTAAGACTAGTGTTGTGTCGTCTGCATATTGACTCAATTTAATTTCAGTACCATTTACAACTATACCCCTAATTTCTTTGCTTTTGCGAAAGGCTTCAGCCATTATCTCTACTGCAAGATTAAATAAATAGGGTGACAGACAGCAGCCCTGTCTCACTCCCCTGCTGAGTTCAAAAAAATTGCTCGTCCATCCATTGTTAAGAATACAACTTTCAATATTGCAATATAGGACATTTATCCATTTTATCACAGATGGGCCAAAACCAAAACGCTGAAGGGCTTCGCATATAAAAGACCATTCCAGAGTGTCGAAGGCTTTCTCAAAATCAAGAAAAAGGAGAAGCCCCGGAATCTCTTTTGCGGCTGCATAGTTAATAACACTGTCTATTAAACGAATATTCTCTCCTATGAATCTGTCCTTGATGAAGCCTGTTTGGTCGTTCGAAATAAGCTTAGGGAGTGTTGTCTTAACTCGGCTTGCTATAGCTTTGGTTGCGATCTTGTAGTCACAGTTTAAAAGCGTCAGTGGTCGCCAATTATTTATTAAATTAAGTTCCGAGTCTTTTTTTGGTATCAAGTTGGAGAATGCTTCGATTAAACATTCTATTAACCTTCATTGATCTAGGAAAAGGGAAACATTCCACACTCTGAATGTGTTTCCCCAAAAAAACCCTTTGACCTGAAATCGCTTGCCACGCGCGCGTCCACACTAAAATGTACTGAGATCGCACTGAGTTCACAGAGTGGTTACTAAAGGAAGGCAAAAACATGGTAGTTTCTTGGTGTTGCGGATGGTGTGATCACCAAATGACGTAAAACAAAAGATTCAAAAGACATTGAACAATACCCACACCACAACACAAAAGCTAACCAACAATGGCTTCCACAACATTAAGAAACGCCCAAAAAAAATGCATCAAAACCTTGTATGTATTATTATATGGATAGATAAACACAATCATGATAATGAGAAAAATATGAAACGTATAAGTGTACATGTGGACAGGGTTCAGTGTGTATAACGATTAATCTGTGTCGCAGAAGTAACCTACCCATACATGCAACTCATTCTTTACTTTACCGGAGAAAGGGGGGCGACTTGACTTATAATTTGCATTTTAAGTAAACACATTCTAAACACAAACCACAACGTGTATTAACATGATTAATATTTTTGTTTCTTTCGTAGAATTTCAGTCCTATGAACATCAGAGGAGAAGGCGTCAAGTTGATTCAGTCAAGAACATAACGGAAGCTAAAAGCACAGTGGACACGATGAATAAAATCAACAGGCTTTTATCTGAGCTCTGTCAATCAAAAGGCAACAAGTGCTCGTCTGGTCGCCCAGGTCCTCCCGGCCCACCAGGACCGAGGGGAGAAAAAGGTACCCGGGGGCGAAGAGGGCAAAAAGGAAGAACCGGAAACAAAGGAGATAGAGGTATTATGGGTTCGCCTGGAAAGAGCGGCAAACAAAGCATTATGGGACCTGTGGGACCGAAAGGCGAAGCTGGACCCAAAGGGCAAAAAGGAGATATAGGGTCCGCTGGCACGCCGGGTGCTAAAGGAGAGCCTGGTGAATCAATTTCAGTTCCTGTTGTTGTTGTTTCTCCTGCAACGTTAACAGTTAACGAAAGTGGAACAGCTTCATTTCAGTGTTCTGTCAGTGGTAATCCTGAGCCTGCAGTAGTGTGGAGTAAGCGGGACAATCAGTCAGAAATAAATAATATTGCAGTCTCTGGAAGAAAGTTGCTTTTACGAAATGTAAAAGCATGTGACTCAGGCGCGCGGTACCGCTGTTCAGCGGCAAACATCTTAGGACAGGCGCAGGCACAAGTGCAGCTTGTAGTGAATGGTATGCCTCGATGTTGTTGTTTATTGTCGTTTTCGTTGCTTGTCTTTTTGGTAATGAATCACAACTTGATAAAAGAGATGCTAATCCCTACTCACACAGACGGGGATGTTACAGAACCCACAGCACTGTTAGCAACAAAGAACGAAGTTTGCGACGTCGTAGTCTGTTTACTACAAGCCGATGTTTTTTTAATAATCACCCGAAAGTCCTCGGTCAGAATATGTTCAATGTAATCTATATTAAATTGCTATGAATATTGAACACAATTTTTAATTCATGAAACCAAAGAAATTGCACGGAATATAACTACTAATTAAGAAACTGTAAGAAGTCATTCAAAGCCAGTAAGTCAAAAAAAAGGAACAGTTCTGAAGCAGAGGAAATAAAGAAAATTACCTAAATTGACACGGTCCTAAGTTGTCTTTTTCATGTCTCTAACACAGCCAGAATAAACTAAAGCCAACCGTTTTTGTTGCTTTAATTTCTAAACAAATAAAATGCAATTGAACCAGTTCATCAATTGAGTATCGAAAGGAAACTGAAATTATTGTTCTTCTGGTTTTGCTGTTTTTACCTTGGTCAAGCACTTTTTTTACCGCGCTTGTGTTTTTGTTTACCGGTTGTTGAAATTGTTCATTGCGATTCTTTTGGTTTCGAAACTTTTTCCAACAAGTAAACTATTGGCCTTTTAAGAAACACCTTCTCTTATCAATTTTTCATTTTTAACAATATTTTCATTGCTGCAGTTTGTCCTCGTGTTTCCCTTCATCCGGGACCTCATCACGCCGTCGAAGGAAGTAACGTCACTCTTCCAACATGTCATGTGACTGGGCATCCTGTACCAGTGGTCACTTGGAAAAAGTCATCTGGTCCG
This sequence comes from Dendrophyllia cribrosa, assembly GCA_024195265.1. Lineage (NCBI taxonomy): Eukaryota > Metazoa > Cnidaria > Anthozoa > Scleractinia > Dendrophylliidae > Dendrophyllia > Dendrophyllia cribrosa. Next base: position 41,837,316 of record JAJLRJ010000004.1, read on the forward strand.
TTACGCCAGGAGAAAGTGAAATACAAGAACAATGGTCTACAACTATTGAACGTTCGAAGAAGTCATTTTGACCTGTACGTTTGTTCAGCAGCAAATCTGTTAGGACGTGTTGAAAAGAAAACGTTTTTAGTCGTCGTCTCCCTTCCTCGATTCACTGTTAAACCACCTGCGAAAGTAGTTGGGTCGGTTGACGGCACTTTGAAATTAAACTGCAGCGCTACTGGGGACCCAAAACCAAAAATTAGCTGGAAAAGACAAGGAGCTCAACTACCAGTTGGGAGGAGCCAGCAGATAAATGGCGCTTTGATTATCAGCGACATAAAAATGAATGATACAGGCAATTACATTTGTGCTGCAACAAGTGCAGGAGTGTTTAACGTGGAGAGTGTGACCTACATTGCTGTTTTTCTGCCCTCAGGTAAGTTAATATCGATGACTGTCTTCGTGAACTGCTTTTTCTTTTTTCAGAGGACCCAAAAATATTTTTTTAAAACCCACTTCCTGTCATCAATTTTTTCACCATCCAACATCATTCAAAATCCTCACCCCCATCCCGCTTTGGCATGGTACGAGTTAACTTGCGTGGTTTGAATTTACTTTTCTACATCTCGGCAACAGATTAGAGTATTTTACGCCTACCGCCGTAGTTTTTTTCATCATGTAAAGTTCACTGATTAAAGGTTGCATTTTTCTCGACAAACTTAGAAAATATAAGAATAAATCGTAAACTCCATATTAGAACCCAAGGCACAGCAAATGGTAATGACCTCGAGCCAAATATTTTTCCATCCGGCCTCCCATAGTACATAGTATCTTCCTCGAATTTACTTACAAAAGTTGTAAGCAGACAATGTAATCGGACAGTTTTTTGTAATCGCACAATGTACACTGTAATGGGACAGTTTCATGAGCCAATAACATACAATAAGCTCAAGAGAAAATGAACAAATCACATCATTTAATACAATCACGTACTATGGCAACAGAAAACGTTGTAATCAGTGACAAATAATGCATGTTTACTTATGCAGTGATGATAAAAATTAATAAAAAGCCTTTTTTCAAATTATTCCCTTGAATTTTTTCCTATTTTCTTTTTTCATGTTAATTTTTTCTAGGAAATTGTACTGAGCCGATCTTTATTGAGGTTCAATACCCTAAATGTGGGTTATGATTTGAGCCACTACACTTTTTTCCATTTTTTCAGAAACAAAGTAACTATTTGTGGCTAGGTATCCACTGGTTAGGTGTATACTAAAACAATTTTCTCCTCGCTGTCGGTGAATAGCTATTGACTGATTAGCCTCTTCGCTTCGCGGCTCTGTAAATGTGAAACACTATCCACCCTCTCTTTAGTAAATAATTGTCAGATACATCGCAAATGACCCATAATTATACTAAGATGGAAAGCACCATTTGTGTAACCTAATAAATGGACCTTTTTAAAAAAAAATAAAAATAAAAAAACTGAAACGAACTATTGAACGAATGAAATGTCTGAAATGTTCACACCTTTCAGCATCATGCTTCATTTTACAGATGAAGGCTTTTGTGTTTGTTAAAGCAGTTTATTGTTGAAAAGGCGGACCAGCTGCTGTTTCTCTCCACTTATATTATACCAACAAATGACAATAAAAAGAGAGGCGGCAACATGCATGCATGTTTAGCCTGTTTCACCTTCTGTATTATTAGTGGTGTTATTTATATTAAATAATTTGTTCATCTGATCTGTAATTTAAGTCAGTCTATACTCAGAGTAGAGCGTACTTATTATGAATTCACTTCCTTTTTCCTTTCTTTTAGTGCGCGTTCCTCGAGGTCAAACAAAGCCGTGTAGTGAAGAGACCCAACAGTTTTTATTAGTTTTTTTGATAGAAGGTTTCTGTTTTATCTCAGGTCGAGATTGCTTGTCGCTGTTAAAGTCAGGCCATACTCAGAGTGGAGTGTACTCTGTAAACCCAGACAGTAGAGGATACTTCAATGTGTACTGCGACATGCGGACTGACGGTGGAGGATGGACCGTGTTCCAGAGAAGGCAGGATGGCTCGGTAAACTTCTATCGGGGGTGGAACGATTACAAATCAGGCTTTGGTCAGCTGACGGGTGAGTTCTGGTTAGGAAACGACAAGATCCACAGACTGACGGCCGCTAGACCCAGCTCTTTACGAGTGGAGCTGGAGGACTGGAGCAGAGTAAGAAAGTATGCTAAATATGGCAGGTTCAACATTGGTGATGAGCAGGCGCAGTATCGACTTGAAGTGGGTTCATATTCAGGAACTGCGGGAGATTCCTTAATCAGAAGTCATAATAACATGGCGTTTAGCACAAAAGATAGAGATAATGATAAATACAGTGGAAACTGTGCTGTGAGATGCACTGGTGCCTGGTGGTACAACGCTTGCTTCTACTCCAATCTAAACGGAAAATACCTGGGAGATAAAGTTCCTGACGGAGTCACGTGGTATCACTTAAAAAATAATTGGCTTTCATTGAAATTTACCGAGATGAAATTAAAGCCATCATCATAGAAAGATACAGTTTAAATTCTGTTATATCTCCTGAAGAAATGTTCTCAGCTGGAGTACAAAATTCAAAAAATGCCACTGCCTATCAATAATTTTTCCCTTTTCTTTTCTATACATGATCAATTGAACTTTTCTTCTGATCATGACCTTCATTGGACTCCATATTTCAGTTCCTTGAATTCTTCTTCTTTTATCCCTCATAACTTCGAATTCACTCTACTTCAGTACGAAAGCAGAAGTCAAACGTTCCGAACTATAGAAGGGAATCAACTCGAGTGGCCGCACTAACAAGTACCCCATGTTGGGGTGACTGTGGGTAATCTGTACATGCTACCTCGATCTCACTCTAACTGTTTAGCTATTCCAATTGTTAAATATAAACAGAACCGGGTTAGCACGTACAAAACTGCGCAAGAAGAAAGACTGGAAATAGTCCGCTGTGACGTCAATACAAGAATGCCGGTGTCGAGGTTTCTTGGTTCCTCACATTTTTTGGTGTGCCCTGAGGAGGAAACGTGGTTCTATTAAGGTGTGTTGTCTATGGTTGTAGAAACACGCACCAAAAAACGGTGGAACTGAGAAACCGCGACACTGGCATTCTTGTATTGACATCACAGCGGACTATTTATAGTCTTTCTTCTTGCGCGGTTTTTTAACCCACCGGAAGTGAGATTTCACGTTTTTCGACGGCTAAATTACAGACAAGAAAAATCGATATATAAATTGAACTTTTTTCGACTTTCTTATCAGAACGCCATGTAGATTCCAACAAGCAAATGAAAAAAATCTGTGATATACATTTTAACTAAACTAGCATCATACTAACAACACCAAATGTTACAAGTTGCACGCACTACCTATACGTGTAACACCCCCTTCTGTGACTGAATTTGCACAAAAAAGTTGAATCGTTTTATACTTTCTGCAACAAATTTCTTCAAGTTGAATTGCACAACAAAAATACGTGTAACATGGTTCTTGCAACTTGTTTCGCCACACTCTTTACCAATCATAGTCCTGGTGATGAAACAGATGTATCATTTTTCAACTTATATACGCATTTTTTTTTTCGCCAGACAAGTTGCATGGCAACTTAAACGTGTCACATTGCAAGTACAACTTGCAACATTATTTTTGCGAGGCAAATTGCACGAAAAATTGTTACGTGTAACAGAAATTTAAGGCTCGTTAACACATACGACGCAAGCATAAGTATATATAATTAGTATATGTAATCGCATGGGCCCGAGTAAAATTAAGGATTAATATCACGCGTGTTTTCAAAAGCTGTAGAAATTCGCGACGAGGGCAATTTCTACAGCTTCTGCAAACACAAGTGATATTAATCCTTAATTTTACGAGGGAACATGCGATTACTTGTTTATAATGTAGAGGGCAAAATTATAGGGAAACCTTTCAGACTTTTTAAGAGTCACTCAGACTTGAAACTATCCGAAGTGAAAATATTCTCTCGCAAACTGACAAGAAAAACTTTTCAACTCACTGTGGTAAAATAAATTTCTAATTTTCGGTCAAAGATATATTTGGCTGTTATGTACATCTAGAGAACATAGCCTGATTTTTATCGATAAAACACACTTCACGACAAAAACAAAGCAAGTTTTATTTAAGCGTGCCTTTTGAAGTTTTTGCCGCTTATGTAACAACAACAAATGGCGAGAGTTCAAACTTGCTTGCACGTTTGGCGATTTAATTGCTTTCTTTCACTTCTTTTAGCCTTATTCTTTCTCCAGTTTAAACGTATATTTTCCCTTTCAGCAAAATCTGTCAAAGTTCTTTTCTTTAGGTCCGCAGAAATCCGCATTTTTTCAATGAAGTGATGGAACTTTAAACCCTTTTGTCGCCATGAATGAATTTCTTCGAGGTCTTTAACGTCGCAAACTGGCCCGCAGGCGCCTAGTTAATCCAAGATTTGACACAAATAATCGCTTCCTGTTTGGCGTAAAATGCTGTAATTCACCTGTAGAATTCCTTTCTTAGGTATCTTCCGATTTCATTCCTTTTTTATAACAAAATCTCCGGCGAAACATGCGAGCGCTCCGTTTGTAAATTTCCTTCAAAATCCCGCCGAGCGAACTGAATGCAACGAGAACGACGCGCTCAACCAATCACGAGTGAGAAATTTTGATGCTCGACCAATCAGGAGCGAGTAGTTTTGCCATTAATTAAGAAAAAATACCCTCTTCGTCAGCCAATCAGCATTCAGTAATTTTGCCCTCTATATTATAAAGGGCAATAATAAGCACAAGGATGTTACACGTGCGATAAGCATAAGCATGCCATAAATGATATAATCATTAGATGTCGATGGGCATACGCCAACATGGCGGACAAAGATTAGTTATGTGCTTCCTTTGCTTGCGCTAATCTGTTGGTGCTTGCGTTATTCCGATTTATTAACATGCGTGACGCAACGACGTAAGCACAAAAAAGACGGTTATGCTTGCGGCGCACCGGTTTAGACGTAGGTTTCTTTTGCTTATGAAGCCTGCGTGGTAAGCGCTAGAAAGGTGAGGGAAACGGGGTTTTGGGCGAGTGAGCGAAGCGCGTCGGTAGAAAAACCGTAGATGGACAAGGGAGTGGAAAAGCAAGCTACCCCCCCCCCCCCCCCCCCCCCTTTCTTTTTCGCGCTCCTCCAGGCGTTTTTGTGTATGCCCGAATCTTCATAATAATAATAATAATAATAATAATAATAAAATTATTCCCTATTCTAGAGCCTGCCTTAATTGTATAACTGATTAAAGGTGGTAAATTATAATATGAGATTAGCAAAGGATAGGTTTGTCACAAATTCTATCACCCTTAATAGACTTTAAAAGGAGACAAGGGGCGGGTTCTAACAAATTGTTGTAAAACAATATCATTAAAATGAATAAATTAGGCCACCATACGATACAGCATTTAATATGTCTCGCCTACTAGTGTTTAGCGGAATTTCTAATATATATAGATAGGCTGAGCCTATATATAACAGCGTCGCTCTCTGAACAGAAAGCCGATAATAAACTTAACTGAGGTGAAAGGTCGGAAACAAAAAGTGGAAGCCTCTATTACCCTATCCATTGTGTCCTAGTCTATGGTGTCCTAGCCCCCCTTCAAGTCATTTAAAGTAGTCGTTTAATACTTTATCTAATGTGTCAACTCATATTTTTACCAGCCCATTCAACATAAATGCGCCAAACGTTGCGCGTTTTATTTTATTCAATATTTCTGTATTTATTATTTATTTTTTGTTATTAGTCGTTGCTTTTGTTATTCCTTTATTTGCTGTATAATTTAATAAAATAAAGGTTGTAATTAAAAAAAAAAACACAAAACCTTTCAGAAAACAAAGTAGCGGTACGTGCCGTGCTGTGTTTTGGTCAAAATACACTAAATATATGACAAAGTACCTTTACTCAAACATAAAATTGCTTTTAGAACACCAAGAAGATAATATCAAGTGATTTCTTCAAGGAAGAACAAACCATAATAAGTTTTTCTGCGATTTTTCTACGACCCTTGGGAGGAACTTGAAAAAATTGGCCAATTTTTTCAAGTTGCAATCCATTTCCATCCTGGCCATCCACAGTCAAAGATAACGAATACTACTTTCTGTGCACTGATAGAGTATTATTTTAAGGTTTCCATTGAAACAAATATGTTTTTTGGCTTTTCAAAGTGATACTAAACATAGGTGACAGTGTCCCTTTAAGTTTCAGATGTCAAGAAACTGCCAAGTGAATTTAAACATGACTGACAGGAATAAAAATAGCAGAGAATTTGGCATGTTTCCTACTACTTGTGATCTCTGTGTGTCATAGAGCTGAAACAGACTGGCTATATTCAACAAACCTTACAGTATTGTGGATTGTTCAAAGTGAGCACCGCATAATGACAACACAAAAGCAGCGTTTTCCTTCTTTCGCTTCCACGATTTCAGTATTAGGTATTGTTTTGTATTGTGCTGGGTTTTTGAGAGTTGAATTGGAGCTGAACGATCAGAAGAAGAGAATTGACGCTCTTGAAAACGTCGCGGAGACTGAACCTGAACCGTCCAATGTTCATCAGGCTCCAGGTAAGTTTGTTGCCATTATTTTAACACAGCTAGAAATGATAATTTTATGCAATTAGAATTATTTTCTATCGATGAACTTTTATGTGCTGTGTAGACACCAAAGGAATCTCAAAATCTAACTTTACGTGTTTTCTCCCGTGGTAATCAAAACCGAAGGTTAGCACCGGGTCAAGTATTTTTTTCTTGGGGAAGTCATATAGTCGTCTCCTAGCACATACGTTAGCTTGCTTCAGCTATAACCACTCTATGAAGAGACACTGAGAATCTCCCTTTGACATATCTCAGTTCTACACAAGGAAGTTCTAAGAATATCGATTCGTTCCCATATCCCTTTACATATTAATTTTAGTGTGTAAGAAATAGCTATTCTTTTAATAGTAACATGATGTCGCATTCATCTGGTTTTAAGTTATCTTCTATATACGTTAAAAACGTGAATAAGAAAAAGTACTAAGGACTACGTAATATTTGCAACCAAAGTAAGACAGCGGAATAAGGAAAATAAAGGTGCGCGATAAGTTGTCATAATTTACTTATACGAGAACAAAAGGAAGCAGAAGGAGAACTCGTGGTAAAAGCAAAGGACAAACAACAAGCTGTTCATATTTCACATTCTACAATAAAAGCACTTTGTAATGGTCCAAAATACCACAGGAAAATATTTCCGGAATTGAGCGTGTCATGGCGGAGATCTACACGATCAGTAAAACAATAAACACTTAGTGAACGGTATCATACAAATCCTGCCCCAAAGTATTCATTTAAATTGCCACACTAAAGTTTATTTGACTCGAGCGACGGGTTGTAAACGTTGCACGTATTACATAACGATTTTATAAAAAATAGCAAGGCTGTTTCACAAATATACGAGGTTAGATAAGAAGTGTTAAATAAATACATGAATATGTACATGAATTGAACGTGCCGCGTTTCTAGCCTTGGAACAACACTATATGTCGTGTTTTCGTAGCATTTTCTTCAAATGTCCAGATGAAGTTAGCTTGACTACACTAGAAATTGGAACTAAAACGTTCAGTGGCTGCGTGGGCCTTGGTTAAATATACGTGAAAAAATAAAAAAAAATTAAAAATTAAAGTACCAAAATTTTTCAAAAAAACAAACATTGCGGGCTTTGCCCTTCTTCAGTGGCGGTCTGTTTGTTCAAACAGACCATCACTGAAGAAGGGAAAAAGCTGAAACGTTTGGTTTTTTTTTTTCAGAAATTTTGGCACTTTAATTTTAATAATTTTCAATATTTCATAGCTTAGCTTTAGTTGGTCGAGGGAGACTATACCCATAGAATTTCATATACCTCTCTTTCAGTCTCGAATGTTTTGAAATTGCGTTTCGATGCAATTGCAATGTTACTTACGCTTCGTTTAGAGTCGTATTCTGAAGTTTTGTTTTTTGTTTTGTCATATATTCTAAAGTTACAAATAAAGTAGAAAAAGCGCTCGTGAAGATGGTAAAAATATTTCGTCTGTTGTTCTGTTCTAGCATGTAGAATTTGTGAAGAAGAACGTGGGCAGGGCCGTAGCTAGCAGGGGGGGCAGAGGGGGCAACTGCCCCCCCAAAATAATTCGATAATTTTTTCCTTAACCTTTCACTTTCTGAAGTGGATAGTTTGAACTTTACTGTGATCTGACCTTTGCAACTTTTCACAACAGATTCGCTCATCTTGTTGAAATGGCAAACAAAAGGAAAGCGATTTAAAGACAATGAAATGGGTAATGCATTCTGAAAAACGAAAAGGTATGCTTTTTGTCGTTATTAAATATGCCGCGCGAAACCTGAAGAGAGTACCAAACTCCAGAGGGGGCTTGGTACTCTCCCCAGATTTCGCTCGGCATATTAAGTCAAGATGGCGGCGAACGAAGAGGCGAGTACTTGTGCGAAGAGACGACGTCTGGTCCAAACAAGCATATCAGCGCTTTTCAAGGAAACAACCAGCAGGTATGACAATCTAAGAACTCAAATTTATAAGAGAGCAGAAACTGTACTTGTGTGAAACGTTTAATACCTTTCGAATTCCCATCGTTCTGAACAGTTTGACTCGCATGTGTCAAACTGCCCAATTACCACGATACTGTACCTGTGGAATTAGAAATCGGGATTCCACTGTACTCTATTTTACAGAAAAATTTTAACGAACCGGGAAGTAAATCTGAAAGAGACACCTCCGGATCAGATCATGTTTAGACGGAATTTAATGTTTTTCTTTCAAGCGAATTTCATTTTCATTCACAAAACGTGATATTTTGTGGGAAAAAAGGGCCGGTCAGTGGACATTGTCTTAAACGTAAAGAGATCCAGCACCAAAATCTACTAAAAGCTAAAACATTATTCATTAAACAGTGTTAAATATTAAATTGAATTTTCAGAGAGGATGTCTCAAAAGAATCTGAGGACAGGACAGAAACATCAAGTCACTCAGTTAGTGAGAGTGAGAATTCATGGCAGATTGAAGGCGAAATAACAGCTGGTCCAGTTTCAAATACATACAGTGATCCCAATGATCCTGCAAATGTTTGTTTAACTGATCAGACGATGATCAAACTTCTGAAAAATTCATTTACTCCACCTCCTGAATTCAAGTTTCCTATCACAGGTGGCAGACGGTTTCTAATGTCATGGACGGACTGTCGGCCATGGATACGTTATAGTGTTCAAAATGACAGCGTTTTTTGTAGCTACTGTGTTTGTTTTGGCAAAGAAAACACAGACTCGCCATTTGTAAAGAAAGGTTTTAAGAATTGGAAAAAGGCCTCTGGAGTTAAAGACAATTCTCTTGATAAGCATATGCACTGTGGCGAGCATCAAATGGCCGAAGAGAAAGCGCTTAACTGGTTAAAAAATTGCAAACCAGGAAATGATATAGCATCCAAGATTACAAAGCAGGTTGCAGAAGAAAAAATTCGAAGCGAGAAAGGCATTCTCTCAATAATTGACACCATCATAGCTTTGGGGCAAAGAGGTATCGCACTAAGAGGAAATTGGGACGCAAAACAAAAAGAAGAAGATGGCAACTTTATTTTTTTCCTTAACTGGAAGGCCAAAACAGATGATTATCTAGCGGAACATCTGAAATTTGCACAATCCAACGCAAAGTACACGTCACCTCAAATCCAGAACGAAATAATATCTTTATGTGAAAAAGAAATCAGAGATAGAATTGTGCAACAAATACCAAAATATTGGAGTGTGATGGCAGATGAAACGCAAGACTGTTCAACTACAGAACAACTTAGTATCTGCGCACGTTTCGTCAACAAGGATAATGAAGTGTGCGAAGAGTTTCTTGGGTTCGTGAAACTTACAAGTATGGATGCAGAAACAGTTTCAAGCAACATTCTTGATGCTATAAGGCAATGGGGACTTAACCTACAGTGTTTAGTTGGACAAGGATATGATGGTGCTGCTGTGATGAGCTCATCTATAAACGGTGTACAAGCTAAGATAGCAGCAGAGTATCCAAATGCAACATATGTGCATTGCAGATCGCATGTTCTTAGTTTGGCACTTTCATCTAGCTGTAAAAACGTTGCGGCAATTCGCAATGTTTTTGATAATGTTGGTAAGATGACTTGGTTTCTTGGAGGAAGTGCAAAGAGAAAGCAAATTTTTTTGGAAGCAGCAGCTGGAAATGCAGATGATGCTGTTATGGAGCTGATGAAAGCGTCTGAGGAAAGCAACGAAGCGTCAACAGAATCTTTTAGCGCTATTGAGCGAGCGTCAAATGCAAAGACAGTTCCTCAGTTTTGTGCAACCCGCTGGACTGCCAGAGTTTCAACCCTTTCAGCTTTGTTGGCGAAGTATCGCTCTGTAGTTCAGGCACTAGAAATGATAGCAGATCGTAGTAAAGGGGACGCACAAAATGATGCGACTGCACATTTACGTCTCTTGAGTGATTCACAGTTTATCGTCGCTCTAGTAGTAGCACAAGCTGTTCTTAGCTTTTTTGCTTGTGTTACAAAGACACTTCAAGGAAAAGACTGCAACCTTAGTGAAGCTTACAAAGATGTCCACATATCGAAATCATGCGTACAAGACAACAGAACAGATGAGTATTGGGAAAGGCTGTGGGTCCGGATCGAGACAATTGCTCAGGCTGTGGGAACCACAATCACAAAACCACGCACTGCCAACATCCAGCGTCATCGTGCTAATGCAGGGTGCAGCTCTGACCAGACTACAAGTAATTACTACAAAGTGAATGTGTTCTTTCCGTTTGTTGACCATGTAGTCCAAGAAATTGAGGCCAGATTCTCACAACATCGTCAAGGTTTGGTACTTGCAGACAGGCTATCAATGGCAATGGACATAGACACCTGTGATCAAAATGAAATACTAAAATATTACAAGAAGTTCCTCACCTTTCAGGAATCAACCTTTTTCTCAGTAGAGATTGCAAAGTGGAAAAAGTACTACGAAAACATGCCGTTTGAAGAAAGGCCTGCAAATGCAAATTCAGCTTTGTCTGCCTGTGACCCTCAGACATTTCCAGCCATTCACAAGATCCTTACCATTCTTCTGACTACACCCGTGGGAAGTGTTAGTTGTGAACGTTCATTTTCAGCTCTAAGGCGTCTTAAATTGTGGAACCGTTCCACGATGAGTGAGGAACGATTAAGTGGCCTAGGGATGCTGCTCATTCATCGTGGAACGGATTACATTCCTGAACCTGAGATTATTTATCAAAAGAAGCAAAACTGGCGTAACTAAGTGACTGATTTAGTCAACCTTACGTTTCCTCTGAGCTAGTTAAGTAATTAGTTATATTTTGACTGTCCAGTACCATACTAACTTGAAAATTTACGATTGATTGAGAAATATTTTTTTAACGGAAATCCGGCCAACTGGAGATATCTTTAACACACGAAATAGACTAATCTGGTTAGTTAGCAATACATCAGTATTGTCAAATGTTTAGTGCACTGAGGTCGATATATGTATCAAGTTAACAAAATCTTGGAAATGTTGCTGTAAGCACTAAAAATACCTGTCATTTTACACTTAATCGAGATTGATTTTTTGACAAAATTTATCACAGAGAATGCTGAAAAGAGCATTTCCGAGCCTCTAAATTTCAAAATTTTCTGGGGAGCATGCCCCCAGACCCCCCTACAAGGCTTGCGCCTTCGACGCTACACTCATTGCCCCCCCACTACAAAAAAGCTAGCTACGGCCCTGGTGGGACGTCAGAACGAGAGTGGTCATTAGAGAATGGATCGACTAAACATTTCATTAAACTTACTCTGATTGAACTAGGAAAAGGGAAACACATTTCCTCTCTGAATCTGTTCCCCCAAAAAATCCTTTCACCTGAAATCGGTTGCCACACGCGCGTCCACACTAGCCTGTTCTACGTGTTTTTTCTTCTCCTGTTATTTTTACATAGGAATTGTAAATGATTGTGACTCTCTATTCTACAATATGTATTGTAACAATTACCTTAACCTTTATGTATATAATATTCTGTGTGAGTTAAATAAAAATTGACTTGACCTGACTTGACAGATAGTGGGAAAAGCGCGAATAGTTGGGGAAGGCGCAAAGAAAAGCGAGCGAAAACTGAAATGCGGGAGACTGGGGAGAGGAAGCTTGTCTCCCAGCATTTTTTTTTTTTCGCTCGCTTTTCTTCACGCCTTCCTCAACTATTCGCCCTTGGCCACTATCTAAACGCCTGGAACAGGCTACGTCCACACTAAAATGTAGATCGCACTGGAAACAGTTCACAGAGTGGCCTGCGCGCCGACATCTCCTGTTCCCTTTGCTTCACTCCGCGGGGAGCAAGCAAATCGGAGACGGCCGCACGCAGGCCACTCAGTGAACTCTTTCCAGTGCGATCTACATCAGTTTAGTGTGGACGCGCGTGTAACACGGTCTAAAGGAAGGCAAGAAATGCGTTAAAACTTTGTATGTATTATTATATAGACAACAACAAGTAGCTTTATTTGCATGATTATAAATCCTTACAGTATTGCAAAAGCATTACAACACAACAAAATGAAATTACAATAGTATAATAAAAAAAGGGAAAGTAATAAAATAAAAATAATAAAGAAGGCGCAAAGAAAAGCGAGCGAAAACTGAAATGCGGGAGACTGGGGAGAGGAAGCTTGTCTTCCCGCATTTTTTTCGCTCGCTTTTCTTCACGCCTTCCTCAACTATTCGTTCTTGGCCACTATCTAAATGCCTGGAACAGGCTACGTCCACACTAAAATGTATATCGCACTGGAAACAGTTCACAGAGTGGCCTGCGCGCAGACGCCTCCTGTTCCCTTTGTTTCACTCCGCGGGGAGCAAGCAAATCGGAGACGGCCGCACGCAGGCCACACAGTGAACTATTTCCAGTGCGATCTACATCAGTTTAGTGTGGACGCGCGTGTGACACGTCTAAAGGAAGGCAAGAAATGCGTTAAAACTTTGTATGTATTATTATATAGACAACAACAAGTAGCTTTATTTGCGTGACTATAAATCCTTATAGTATTGCAAAAGCATTGTAACAACAAAATGAAATTACAATAGTATAATAAAGAAAGGGAAAGTACAATTAAAATACATCAGTCTGGATTGATAATTTGATTATTGCGGAAATCTAAGCATGAAAGAATGAATTTCAATAATTGAATATTTACAAAATAATTACGAGAGTTCATTAATTCATTGATAACTTCTGAACTTAGATAACTGTTTTATATTTGGTAGGTGATACCCTATTTTCCTATAAAATCCAAACACAATCAAGATAGTGAGAAAAATATGAAACGTGTAAGTGTACAAGTGCACAGGGTTCAGCGTGTATAACCAACAATAATCTGTATCGCAGAATTAACCTACGCATACATACAGCTCATAGTTTGCATCTTAAGTAAACATATTCTAAACACAAACTACAATGTGTAATAACATGAATAATATTTTTGTTTCTTTCGTAGAATTTCAGTCCTATGAACATCACAGGAGCAGGCGTCAAGTTGATTCAGTCAAAAACATAACGGACGCTAAAACAACAGTGGACACGATGAATAAAATTAACAGACTTTTATCAGAGGGGAGACTGAAGCTCTGTCAATCAAAAGGTAACACGTGCTCGTCAGGTCCCCCCGGTCCACCAGGACCAAGGGGAGAGAAAGGAACCCGGGGACGAAGAGGACTGAAAGGAAGACCTGGGAACAAAGGGGATAGAGGCTATATGGGATCGCCGGGAAAGAGCGGCAAGCAAGGCATTATGGGTCCCGAGGGGCTGAAAGGCGAAGCTGGATCCAAAGGGCAAAAAGGAGATATAGGGCCCGCTGGCATGCGGGGTGCTAAAGGAGAACCTGGTGAATCAATTTCAGCTCCTGTTGTTGCTGTTTCTCCTGAGACGTTGACAGTTAACGAAAGTGGGACAGCTTCATTTCAGTGTTCAGTCAGTGGTAATCCTCAGCCTACAGTAGTGTGGAGTAAACTAGACAATCGATCAGAAATAGGCCAGTCAGCGGTTTCAAGAGGACAGTTGTTTTTACAAAATGTAAAAGCAAGTGACTCAGGCGCTTATCGCTGTTCAGCAGCAAACATCTTAGGACAGGCGCAGGCACATTTGAAGCTTGTAGTGAATGGTATGTTTTTTTTTATATATTTATTTAATAGTATGCATCGCTTACAGTGCGGCTACTGTTACCGGGGTCACCCAGACAAAGTTAACCAATCACATAACAGAACGAGAACAATAGATTCCAACATTTTTTACTTTAGCCAATGAAATGTCGAGTACAGAACAATGAAATTTCAACTTGTTCGTTGGCCATGAAAACAGATCAATACAAGTTTTGGTTGTACAGCGTTGAATTTTCAATTAACTTCGATTCCATCCCTTTTGAACTTGACTTGTTTTAACAACGCGATTTGGAAGGCTAATGTCGGCGATTCAAATGAAAGAGAAACTCCAAACTGTGTGAAAATATGGAATGCGACGGCTGTACCGTATGTCTACACAAATAAAAGTGCTGGTGGTGGATTTAAAATAATTTGTTCGGTCGTAACAGATTCAAGTTTTCTCTACGGCGTCAACGTCGGGGTTGGAAAATAAATACACTTGATGCCAGCGAAAGAAGACATTCTTAATTGCATAAGTACCAGTAGAAGCGACGGTCATAGTTGAGGCAAATTTAAAATTGACCTACGGATTTGAAAGCAACGAAAAGTCGAAAACACGGCTTGTTCGCCGCTGTGGTTAATTAAGTTTTATGCTCTTTGAGTTCCACGCGTTGGGTTCCGGCAGTCGGCGGATTAAGCTGAAATAAAATTAAGTAAAAGAGAAATTCCAAACTGCATAAAAACTAAAGAGTATCGGTCGTATAAAAAAGGCGCATTCTTCAACATATATTTCACACTGCCAGAAAATCCATCGATATATTTCAGCGGTTCGCCAGTTGAGTTATTATATTTTCCAGACAATTCAAAACAGTAAATCCAACTCCCTCGAGATGAATTCATGACAAAAAAAACTCAACCGCTGGACTAGAATTTTTTTTTTCACAGAGTTCGAGGTTTGGTTAATAATTATTTCTATTTTTCGGCATATACAACTATAGACTTTTAATACTTTCACCAAAATGATTTCTTCAAAACCGTCACGACCGCCTTGGGAGATTAAAGAAACCCATCTAGTGCTCAAACCGCAAAGAAAATCTGCAACGGAAAAAAATCTGACTACAATTTAATGAAAAAGAATTGAAATAAAGGAGCCGTTCTTTTTCAAACGGTTAGAAAATAAATGCTTATATATGCTACGCTGGCAGTGTGCCTTGTAACATTTACAAACAACCAGCGGTTGAGTTGTTATTTTTTCCGAGAATTCAAATCCGCCACGCAATTTGCCCAAACATATGGGTTTCGACAAAACGCTGACCCCCGGTCTGCTGACCCCCTACTGACCCCCTACTGACCCCCCAACTGACCCCCTATAAAATTAACAGGGAATATCAGAAATAATAGGGACTTTAAGCACCGGGAACCGGAACGGCAACGGCGACGTCGAAACCGAGAAAAGACTGGGCAGAGAACGCGGTCTTGGCGCGAAGTTACAAATAAACCAGCTACAGAACCGCAACGTTTGCCAAATGTGCAGCTCGGTAGAGGCGGCTCTTTTCCGAAATGTGCTCGCTAAATGAGGTTAGGGAAATGCTTCTCATAAGCCGTGTCAAGAAAATAATCAACGACGGGCAGTATATGCTCTTGTACGATTTGAACACGTCCAATAAACTTGACCTGCCGTACGATTCTTACGACTGTTTTGACTTCGATGGTCTTGAGGACGATTCGTACGGGAGTCCAAAACTTTCGTCAATTTTTGATGTTATTCTTCACTTTTGTTGATCCACAATATTAAATGCTCGTTAAGTTTTACGAAGCGCTTCTGGTAAGCGATGTTGATTTGGCTCAGACTAATTTGCGAGCGAGCGACTCATTTCGTGACACTTGACCCCAAAGAATACTCCCGTACGGCCAACTTCGATTTGCTATTCGTATGGGAGTCCTAAAACTTTCGACAATTTTCGATGTTATTCTTCACTTTTGTTGATCCACAATGAAGATCACCTTTTGCCGTACGTGAGTGATTCTTTTCGATTCTTTTTATTATTATATGTTTCATTATCAATAATTTGAGTGTCTGGGACATCTAACAAGTTAAGTGTCAAAAAATTAATTCAAATTGTTATAATATATCTGGACATACAAACCAGTTCTTCTCTGTTAACTAAACAACTTGTTAGCAAGGAAAGGTAGTCTCAATGGAAGAAGCGTTGGAAACAAAAAACCCAATAACAAGATTCCCGTATGAATAACAATAACAAGTTTATAGCGTACGGGAGTACATGGCGATGTCACATAAACGAGATTCCTTCGCGTAGCTGAATAAACATCGCTCACAAGAAGCGCTTCGTGAATACAAACAAACGTACAATATTATGGATCGGCATAATACATCGAAAATTTTCAAAAGTTTTGGACTTCCGTACGAATAGCAAATCGAAGTTGGCCGTACGGGAGTATTTTTGGACGCGAAAATTTCTTAAGTGTCACGAAATGGGTCGCTCGCTCGCAAATTAGTCTGAGCCAAATCAACATCGCTTACCAGAAGCGCTTCGTAAAACTAAACGAACATTTAATATTGTGGACCACCAAAAGTGAAGAATAACCTCGAAAATTGTCGAGAGCTTTGGACTCCCGTACGAATAGCAAATCGAAGTCCGCGTACGGGTGCCGTACGAATAGCCACTGCGTTAATTTTAATAAATTTGAGCAAAGAAACGTAGTTCTAAGTTTACAAGTTGTAGTGAATTACCACCTCTTTCTCAAAGAAAATGAAGCAATAAATATCGTTTCCTATTTCTGTATAGTCTTCTTAAACAACATTTAGTGTATTATATCAAAAAGACTGGATAAAACCAAAGAAAAATGATGAATATATACTCACGTTTTCACACGACGGCAAACCTTGCTATCTGACGTCGGGCCCGGGAAGAGAACGTCTAGATATTTCCCGCCAAACATGCACAATGCGTCATTTGGGTTTTCCCTGACAGTTTTCGCGTCGCCGGTGCTTAAAGTCCCTAATACTTACTAGAAATACGTGTCTCGCAGAACCTCGCGAAGCTTGGGGGAGCGTGCACCGCCGGTCGAAACTTTGGTGGCGTCTCGATTTGCGTACGAGGCTTTTCGCCGTTCCACTTTGTTTTCTTTAAAACCAAAAACGTTGGTAGAAGGTCCTTTCGAGGGTTCGCTTACCGTTTACCGTCCGCCATCTTTGTTTACAATGCTTCTATAGGCTTACATGAAGTAGTAACCTGCGCCATTGTCAGCGGTTGCGATTCCTTTGTTGCTAGGCAACTGCAGGACACCAACGCGATATATTTCTACAATCTCTCTCCTCCGCAGACGCTCCCACCGGTATTCGCAAAAGGAAATGTAAGAAAAAAAAAGTGAGCGCGGGGGACCAACATGATCTCCTCTCTGAATTAACGATAATCGTTAATTCTTAAATTGCTCCGAATTTACCATTATAGTTAATTTAGAACACTGTTTCCCAGGACATTTCAGAAAAGAAGAAATAAAAAAAAAATGTTATTTGGACTGCGGGATTCGAACCCGGAACTACCGCTACTAGGAACGTCTTCTTACCACTAGACCACCGAACAACAAGGCGATGGGAAATTAAATCTGCAAGATATTTATTTGAGTCTTGCATAGAATATCATTGATCTACAGTGATTAGGCCTAAGCGCTGATTTCAAATGGTTAGCTTTTTGTTGAGGTTTGGTGATCAAGCTTTTCCATTTACTTTCTAAAGTTATTTTCAAGCGAGTGATTTATAGGCTTACTACAGGGTGTAGAATAAGCGCATGAATTTTATTATGTTAAAAAATTGAGGTTTGCTCAACCAGCAGCATGGTGGTCTAGTGGTTAGAAGAGAGGATATGCAGCGAAGGATCGTAGAGGCCGTAGGTTCGAGTCCTGTCCGAACACTAGGGATTGTTCTTTTTCAACAAAAATGCTGATTTCCCAGAATTCCTTTCAGACTGTCAGTGTTCTAAATTAACTATAATCGTAAATTCAGAGCAATTTGAGAATTAACGATAATCGTTAATTCAGAGAGGAGGACGGGTTGGGGGGACACGCTTTCTTTTCCCCTCTCCCCAGCCTCCTAGTGGCACAAAAAGGCCTCTGCGGAGGAGAGAGGATTTCAATAAAAGGCCAAGTTTCGAATTCGAAGTCTTGTCACGACGAACATTATGGCGAAGTTGTAAATGAAATATCATAACCTACCTGATGACGTGATAAAATTTATACAAACAGCCAAACTGAAATCGTCGTGAAGCAGAAACAGAAACGTCTTTTGAGAATGGCGGCAGAGAGAGGAGAGACCGACGGAATGCTGGGACAGAAAGTAAGCGCGAGGACTGGTTCTTAATTGTTTTTATAGTGCACGGACTTCTTGGAAAATCCTGGTAAGTTAATTTATATCATTTCTGATTTTACCCTGTTAATTTTATAGGGGGTCAGTTGGGGGGTCAGTAGGGGGTCAGTAGGGGGTCAGCAGACCGGGGGTCAGCGTTTTGTCGAAACCCCAAAGATACGGCTGTCGCGTTTACTGCTTTCATAGAGTTTGAAATCAGTTCTCGCTCACTTGCATGACACATGACATTCATTCATGTAGCATGTGAAACTACTCACATTTTTAAATCGAAAAGTCAACGCTCGCCAAAGCTTTATTCAACATAAGCTTCACGAGTGAACAAGTTGAAATTTCATTGTTCTGTACTCGACATTTTATTGGCTGAAGTTAAAAATGTTGGAATCTATTGTCCTCGTTCTGCTTTGTGATTGGTTAACTTTGTCCGGGTGACCCCGGTAACAGTAGCCGCACTGTAACGGGTTCGCATCAGACGAAAAGTATTTTCATCTACTCCGCAATTTCAAGATACTTATGGCCTGGCGCACGCTACTGGTGTACACGAGCGTAACACCGTGCTTATGCACTAATTCACGCTTCTGTGAAAGGCACGAATTTTGTGCTAAAGCACAGGGGAAAAAAGATAGAAGCACAAGTTAGGCACATTTTAGGCACAGACAAGGCACAGGTTTGGCACGTTTTGCAGAAGGCTTAGGCACAGCTTAGTACGGTGGCCCATAGGGACAAAACACTTCCCAGAATCCAAAACACTTCCCAGAATCCAAAAACACTTCCCAGAATCCAAAACACTTCCCAGAATCCAAAAACACTTCCCAGAATCCAAAACACTTCCCAGAATCCAAAAACACTGCCCAGAATCCAAAAACACTGCCCAGAATCCAAAAACACTTCCCAGAATCCAAAAACACTTCCCAGAATCCAAAACACTTCCCAGAATCCAGAACACTTCCCAGAATCCAAAAAACTTCCCAGAATCCAAAACACTTCCCTGAATCCAAAACACTTCCCAGAATCCAGATCCAGGACAGAAGGCCTGGCTACCAAGGAAGACGAGAATTTCGCGCGAGGATTCATTGAGCCGTAAAGCTGCAAGCAAAGCAAGGTAAGCTTAAGGTAATATAAAGCTTAACAAACATCAAAAGTAGTAGCTGAAATAAATAAGTTAACTACAAATTATAGATGGTATCCTTTTATTTCCTTGCTAAGCAGCGTAGAGGACGTATTTCGATCTCAAACCCAACCAAAGATCCAAGCATTATAACCTATTGTGCATATTTGTGCTTTTTTATAATGAAAACCGATACTAAGGCGACTGCCTTCTTTAAGCTGAATACAGATGACTGTTCTCGTTTTTTTAATTCTTTAAACAAGTAAATCGTTGCAAAACTGAAATACGAACAACTGTACTGCAGTAGGTGAGGGAGTGGGGGGGTTTGACTTCGGTGATGGTTTTTGGCGCCATCTTGGTTTGGGGGGGGGGGGGCAAACATGGCTACAATTACAGTGAATGTATGGGATTTTGGCGGATTTCGAGCCTTTGTAACTCCGTTCACATTTTTCGGATCTTGACTAAGAATACGAAAATTAGATCATTACAAATGCTACAACGTTTGGAAAAACTGAATTAGAAATCTTCTCATGTCACTTGTAATTTCGCAGCAAATTTGCAGTTTTGATTGCAAGGGTTTGTGTGAAGTTTTAAAATTTTGTTTGCGGCTGTCATAATTTGGTTTTGTTCACCATATTTAACGAAAAGAATCTCATGAAAGATACCTTTTAAAAGATGTATTCTTACTAAGTCAAGATCCGGAAAAATTACAGAGTTACAGAGGCTCGAAGTCCGCCAAATTCCCATACATTTACTGTAATTGTAGCTATGTTTGCCCCCCCCCCCCCCCCCCCCCCCCCCAACCAAGATGGCACCAAAAACTGTCACAGAAGTCAAATCCCCCCACTCCCTCACCTACTGCAGTACAGTTGTTCGTATTTCAGTTTTGCAACGATTTACTTATTTAAAGGATACAAAAACACGAGAACAGTCATCTGTATTCAGTCTTAAAGAAGGCAGTCGCCTTAGTATCGGTTTTCATTATCAAGCACAATGCACAATAGGTTAACATGCTTGGATCTTTAGTTAGGTTTGAGATCGAAATACGTCCTCTACGCTGCTTAGCAAGGAAATAAAAGGATACCATATATAATTTATAGTTAACTCATTTATTTCAAATACTACTATTGATGTTTGTTAAGCTTTATATTACCTTAAAGCTCACCTTGCTTTGCTTGCAGCTTTACGGCTCAATGAATCCTCGCGCGAAAACCTCGTTTCCTTGGTAACCAGGCCTCCTGTCCTGGATCTGGATTCTGGGAAGTGTTCTGCCGTGATTCTGGGAAGTGTTTTGGATTCTGGGAAGTGTTTTGGATTCAGGGAAGTGTTTTGGATTCTGGGAAGTGTTCTGGATTCTGGGAAGTGTTCTGGATTCTTGGAAGTGTTTTGGATTCTGGGAAGTGTTTTTGGATTCTGGGAAGTGTTTTTGGATTCTGGGAAGTGTTTTGGATTCTGGGAAGTGTTTTGTCCCTATGGGCCACCGTAGCTTAGGCACAGTTTAGGCACAGCTTAGGCACGGTTTACGCACGGTTTACGCACATTTAGGCACGTTTTTCGTCCGGGTAAAGGAAAGCCTGTACGAAAATTCTCGGCGAATGACCAGCCAGATTCAGTCCGTAAAAAATATGTTTATCAGCGAGAATCGAACGTGACAAGTCATACTGATAATTCGGCTGACACAAGCAAGAAAAACAAATTACGAGAATTGAGCGAGAATGGCGAGACATAACAAGTCTGAAAAGTGACCTTCCAAGGGAAAACGTACACTAAGAACGGTTATCCATTAAATGGCCTAAAGCGTTCAATCACCGTTCGGAAAGCGTTAAAATGGTTAAGGAAAGCATTAAAAGCGTTGGAAAAACCATGCGAATTTTTCTTCCATGCCGTTTGAAGCGTTGAAAAAAAGCGTTCAAGATTTTCTTCCAGGCCGTTGACGCATTGTAAGGCGTTAGGAAAGTCGTTCAAATTATTCGTTCGGTCCACGGAGTTGTTTTACAAAAGTCATTTTGAAAAAAACGTTTAACCGGCAGTTTTAAGGCTTACCTTCTCTGTAGTTTGATTTGATTTTTCGTTCTTTGTTCTCGCGAATATTCGACTATCGCCGTCATTTCGAGCGTACTTTCGCATCGTTCTCATGATATAAATCTGATAAATTCGCACACGAAAATTCACAAAGCAAATGAAAAAATCGAGGCGAATTTTTGAATCGCCAAAACAAAATGAAACATCGGTATAATTGCTTTTCTTTTAACAATTCGAAATAAGCGTTGTTTTCCTCTTTGTAATTATTGTTACTCATTTTGGAGACAGATCTTTTTGTCAATAAACACGCAAATCTCTTGCTGAAATGTGATCCGATCGTTTTGACATGGCTACAAATTTATTGCTGAAATTTGACCAGCGTGTGAAAACACCAGGCAGCGCATCCGATGAATAAAATGACCCATTCCATTTTATAAACCCAAATCGAATGAAAAAACTCTACAAAGTCAATTTGTTCGAACAACTTTTTAAATGTTTGGTAGTATTTATCTATTAAAAGCAGATGACAAATGGTCAGAAACTAATATCTGTACTATTCTACATTTCCAAACGGCCGGGAAAGCGGCAGTGCGGGAAGAAAACAAGTAAACACGATAATTGATCTCCCGCCGTCGCTTTCGCTTGGAAAAAAGGTTTCATTGTATGAGGACAATCTTGCAACTAATCGTCATAACAGTGTGTGACCAAAAAGCGCTGTGACACGAGCGCGATGCCGAAAATAATATTTCCCTGG
Source organism: Dendrophyllia cribrosa (assembly GCA_024195265.1). Lineage (NCBI taxonomy): Eukaryota > Metazoa > Cnidaria > Anthozoa > Scleractinia > Dendrophylliidae > Dendrophyllia > Dendrophyllia cribrosa. The sequence continues at coordinate 41,859,765 of JAJLRJ010000004.1, forward strand.
AAAATTTATCATAACGAACCGTACAAAGGCACAATTTAGGCACAATTTAGGCACGATTTAGGAACAATTTAGGCACAACTTAGGCACAACTTTGGCACAATTTACGCACGAAAAAAGAGATAGTCATGCACACTTTCAGCACAACTTGGGCACACTTTATGCACAACTTGTGCGTGCCAAGGCACACTGTAGAATCCGTAATTCGATCCTACGCACAACGAAGCGTATCAGTTTATGTAAAAGAAACGCTGTCTAACCGAGAAAATTGGATTGTAGTTTGAATATGGATTTTCCAAATTGAAAAATGTTACCCCAGGAAATAAGCTGAACTTATGAGCATTTCGAAAGTATTTTGTTTTGTTAACATAAGAAACGGAACTAAAACCAAATCGATTTTGAAAATTTTTGACCAGGGTGTTTTTGTAGGTACGTAATATTGGGTTACCTTGCTGCAAATTGCTATAAATTTTTCGATCATTTATAGTCATTCTTAAAATACATAATGCTCATTAGCTATTAACTTTAACTGCAAAAGAAAAAATGCCTACACTTCATCAAAACGGAGAAATTGTGAATTGTGCGAGGTTAGACTGTAAATGTTACGCGTAGTGTCCAAAATGGCCTCATTTTTGGTGACTTTTATAAAATTTTCTCTTTTATTCAACCCTATATGCAAAACTAAAATCGTTCACAGGGAAGACATTAATAAACTTTAGGTTTTTACCAAATCTCAACTTAATCTGAATTTTCATAATTTCAAAAGAGCTAAATTAAGTGTGAATTTTAGCCGTGTACACCAGTAGCGTGCGCCAGGCCGTATATAGTGTTTAAAATGCAGCATAGTGCACGGTTTTATCAGGTTTAAAAATTCGTGGTCAGGCAAAGAGTTTCTGCTGTTTTTAATGTTGTTTATGTTGTTGTGTTGCTGTTGTTGTATTGCTGTTGTTGTTGTTGTTGTTGTTGTTGTTGCTGTTGGTGTTGTTGTTGTTTCGACATTTCTTCTGATCAGTTTGCAATCACGTATTATCCCGGGCCTAAAACAAAAACATATATATTACTATAGAGCCTATTGGGCTTTTTATATTTGACGCCCAATTAGTGAGGCGTAAAAAGATATCTCTACGTAGTCCTAGTATGGTATTTACAGTCCAATTCAGTGACGAAATGCAATTAACATTGTGCAGAATAATACCAACAACAAGCCAGCAGGAAAAGAAGGCTAAAGTTTTTAAATGACCAATGAAGCAACTTGTATCGAAATGTATGTAGAACTCCTTTTTTGAGTTGAAATAACCAGAAAAAAGCAATCCCAGTCCATACAAATTTGACACAACATTTGTTTTGTTTCAGTTCGTCCTGGTGTTTCCCTGAATCCGGGACCTCATTACGCCATTGAAGGAAGCAACGTCACTCTTCCAACATGTCACGTGACTGGGTATCCTGCACCAGTGATCACTTGGAGAAAGACATCCGGTCAGTTACCCCAGGGCAGGGTAAAGATCAAAAACAATACTTTACAAATTTTAAATGTTCGTAAAGGTGATTCTAGCACATACTTCTGTTCAGCAGTCAACGTTTTAGGAAGCGATGAAAAAGAAGCCCTTTTGGTTGTTGTTTCTCTTCCCCGTTTCACGGTCAAACCACCTGTAAATGCAGTAGTTCGGCCAGGCGACACATTGAAATTAAACTGCAGCGCTGCTGGGGACCCAAAACCAATCATCAGCTGGAAAAAACAAGGAGCTCAACTTCCAGTCGGGCGGAGCCAGATGCTATTCAATGGCACTTTGGTTATAAAGGACATGAAAATAAACGATACAGGGAATTACGTTTGTGCTGCAACAAGTGCAGGAGTGTTTAACGTGGAAACTATGACCAACATTGAAGTTAAAAACCGCCGCGGTATGTTATGATTGGAGCCACTGTATAATTCTAACAAATGACTAAATTCAATTAAATACGTTCCTTGTAGTTTTATATGTGCTTTCTGTTGACAGAAAATACAATTATCAGGTTACAAACAGAAAGAAATGTAACTGGCTCGCCACTAATATTCTTATTATTCTCATAGCAAGATATTAGCAAGATATAAAGAGATAACTGATGCAAGCCTTTTTTCAAAATCTTCATTGGGAATATAACGAATGATAATGCACGCCCACAAAATTTCAGCTGTCGTGCCTTTGTGTACCTTTACCATAATTAATTAGAACGAGTAACCAGGGGCCGGATTCACGAAACCCTCCTAAGTTAAGACATATCCTAACCATTGTTTCTTAACAATAGTCTATTGTCATTCCAACAATAGGCTGTTGTTAAGAAACAATACTTAGGATATGTCTTAACTTAGGAGGGTTTCGTGAATCCGGCCCCAGGATTCAGAAACATACCAATGGCTAAAAACTTTCTGTGGTTAAAAATAATTTAAAAACGAGTAAGCTTTCGTCTTCCAGTCTTAAGCCTTTACAAACTGATGATGGAAAAAGGCGCCGCGTTACATATACAGTTTTTACAACCACACAAAATTAAATAAGCAAGTTTCGAAAACGTACAACGGTTTTCGTTTACGTTACGGTTGATTTCATTTTTGAGACCATACAAGAGTCGAGTAACGATGCAAAAAATATCAAAACAAAATTAAGATGGTGATGAAGACATTGAGTATGCTTTTTTTCCTTGTTAGTCTTATGTAACGTCGTTTTTAACATAAAATTTGGTTTATCTTCGACAGATTGTTCTGATCTGTTAAAATCAGGCCATACTCAGAGTGGAGTGTACTCTGTAAACCCAGACGGTAGAGGATCCTTCACTGTCTACTGTGACATGCGCACTGACGGTGGAGGATGGACCGTGTTCCAGAGAAGACAGGATGGCTCGGTAGACTTCTATCGCGGATGGAACGATTACAAATCAGGATTTGGTCAGCTGACAGGCGAGTTCTGGTTAGGAAACGATAAGATCCACAGGCTGACGGCCGCTAGATGCAGCTCTCTACGAGTGGAGCTGGAGGACTGGTTCAGAGATAGAAAGTATGCTAAATATGGCAGGTTCAACATTGGTGATGAGCAGGCGCAGTATCGACTTGAAGTGAGTTCATATTCAGGGACAGCGGGAGATTCGTTTGCTGAACGACAGAATAATATGGCATTTTCCACAAAAGATAGAGATAATGACAGCGCCGGTAGTGTACAATGTGCTCATGAGTATCCTGGCGCCTGGTGGTACGGCGATTGCATCTACTCCAATCTAAACGGAAAATACCAGCAAGGAAAAAAAAATGACGCCAAAGGAGTTGTGTGGTATTACTTCAAAAATAGTTGGTCAAGTATGAAATTCACTGAGATGAAACTGAGACCGTTATCCTAACTGAAATTAGTACTTGCCAGTTATAAGTTGCTACATTATCTCTCTGCTCGTCTTATTATTCAATGATATGGGAAACAGAAGTGCTAGTGCCTTTCTCTAATAATTTTGTATTTTATAAAAATATTGCGAAAAAAAAAATAACAAGAAACAACAATTTCCCATTATTTTTCTTTCTATTGTGATAAATTCAAATTTACCTACCAATATTGAGCGTGGTAGTACTTTTTTTTTAATGCCTCCTATTTTAGGCCTCTCGGATTTCGTTAGCACATAATTATTGATAATAACATAAAAAGACGACAAAAAGGTGTCTCAATACGTAGAACTTTGTCAAGTAGCTACGGTAAGGCGCATAACACTGTACTTTGTGCTTGCTTATTCGATCTTATTCGCGCTTTTTAGTTATTCCTTTGCGTTGTAAAAAAAACGAAAAACAAAAGTACAGATAGTCATATTAGACCCTTACTACAAGAACCCCATTATTACACGAACACTTTATGTTGTCCTTACAGAGGTGTTGGTTATATTTTTCTCAATTATGATCTGTCAGTATAGATCCAGTTTTATAATGATGATGTTTTGCTTTTTGCATTCCAAAATTAAAATTCTTTAAGGAGACACAGTCATTTGCTTTAGTGTCCCTAGATTTGTCATCAAATCTCGGAAACCGACGGTAAATAATATTTTGCTATAAATTAAAGAAAATCGTCAAATAACGATGATTACAAGTTTGGTGAAGACTTAAGACTACGAATATGAACTTGGAAACTTTGACAAGTAACCGGTGGGTGACCTGCGAGCATGCAAAAACCGTGAGTTAGCCTTTTTATATACGGTATTAGCAAGTAGTTAAAATCAAGGCCTTGTGTCATTGTAGTATTATCTTATATACATGTATCTTGTTTAAATAATGAATGTCGTGTTGTTCCTTGCTCTTCCTTTTCTGGAGGGACATATTGAGACGTATTATTTTTTTTTAGGATATTAAACAACTATTCACCGAAGTGGAGGTGGGTAGTGGTGGATATTTACCGAGCCGCGAAGCGGCGAGGTAAATATCCACCACTACCCACCTACACTGAGGTGAATAGTTGTTTTAGTATATACTGAAAAAGTGAGATCATACAACGAAAATGATGCTTTTTAACTCATGTATTCCTGTCAACGATTACAATTTTCGCGCGCAAATTGCTGGGAGGTGAATAGCACTTGCTATTCCGAGTTTCAGTAGCCAATCAGAGCGCGCCAACAATGCTATCCACTGTTTCAGTATATACTAAAAACCTATATTTCCTTTTTAAAAGCTTATTCGTTAGCATCAAGTTGATCACACCAGCTTAAAGTAATTGACAATGCACTGCTGCGGCTTAAATTTTTATTGATAATTTTTTAGTATTATTTACATTTTATTCTCATGTAAGAAAGCAGTGCTGAAAACGATTTTAATCAGTTGAAATTATAATCTGTTATAAAGGTTGTATTTTCAGGTTGTATATAAAAACACAGGCCGTCACAAGCGTTTGCTTTTTACAACTGAATAAAAGGTTTTATTGCTGTTAATGTTATCGTTTCTGTTGTTTAGCCTGTTTACAGCCACCCCCTCCTTGCCAATAGCCAACAGGCCATTGTTGTTGTTGTTGTTGTTGTTGCCGAAGGTGAACATTCATTCGAGATCCCAGCTGCACACAAACACTTGATTTTTCATCTCTCCTGCCAGGCGAACGCTTGGATGTGCACGTGGTATGTTGAGGTTCGCCTGCACATCAACAGAAAACTTGTGACAAATCCATTCTGACATTATTAACAATTAAGATAAATAAATATAGGAATACGGGATATTTGGGGGGAAATTAACGGGGGACAAGATATTTAGGAAAGAAATTCCGGAATACCGAGCATAGAATTCGTGCAATATAAAAAATGCAGAGAGTGAGAAAATGGTAAAAAAATATTGTATTTTGCTGTCAAATCTTGGCCCTTCGAGACAGTCTGTCGGCGAAGAACCGTTCCCCCTTCCCCCTTACGGCTCTTTCGATTTGCCGCTGCTGTCCTGGGGCGCGATTTGAAAAGCGGCGGATTTGTCATTGTGGCATAAATGCTTCGATCACGGCTCAGGGATAGCAGAGCCCTGGGGTTTTTTTTTTTTTTTCAAGCAAAAAAACAAAACAAAAAGAAAAACAAATGAAAAAAAGACAGAAACACTACGAGCAGTTGCTAAGATAATTCGGGCACGTGGCTTTAATGACGTTTACGTATTTTAACACTTCCCACGTGTCCCCTTGACCCTGTTAAATGATCACTTTAGCATCTGCTGCTGAAACTTTACTCACGTTTTTTTATTTCTTAGAAAAAAAAATTAACAGTGTTAGTCAAGTTTCAGATTTACTGCCAAGAATAAGACAAAACGATTTTGACCTTTGTTCTACTTAACATGAAAAGAACAGAATAGTGGAAAATTTGGCAAATTTCCCCCACTCATTATTTTGGTATCACATAACGAGCTGAAACACGTAGTCAACAAACCTTGCAGTATTGTGGGCTGTTTAAAATGAGCATCAAAATGACAACGCAAAAGCAGCGTTTTCCTTCTTTTGCTTCCACGATTTCTGTTTTATCCATTGTGTTTTACTGCGTCGGGTTTTTGAGGGTTGAGTTACAGTTGAACGACCAGAAGAAGAGAATAAACGCGCTTGAGAACGTCGCGGAGACTAAACAACCGTCCAACGATCCAGACATCATCAAGTTGATCAAGAATGATCCCGGTAAGTTTGTTTTCATTTTATGAAAATCATAGAAGTTTTTTTCCCCCAGAGATAACATCTTATACATGTATGCGAATTCAAAGTTAGGGTTAGCTTAAGGCTTTTATAGGCGCCAAGGAGTCCCAAAATGATATAACCTTTGCGAGTTCTCCCAGTGGTTCAAATATTTTCTCATACTTGATTAAGAAGAAACTTTGCAACTTTAACCGTCAACGGAGTACACTTCCCTTTGTGATATTACATTCTACACACCGTAGTCCAAAGAATAATTAGTTTCCATCTTCCTCTCAATGAAACTGTGTTGAATCAATGGCAACATGATTTCGCAGATGATGGGAATACCGTGGGCACCAGCGATTAGTTATTCCTTTTTGGTTATCAGATCAAAAGGAAGTAAAAACCTGCCAAGGAAAAACATGCAAATATTTATAGCTCGCATAACAATGAAAGCTCTCTTTCTTTGTCCAAAAATATCAAACAGGAAACGTTTCATGTCATGTATCTCTAAAACGGTGCCATAAATACGGTATGATATGATCAACTTCCCGTGCTCTTCTACTCAATACAAATTCAACAATAAATACCACCCTATCAAATTCCTCTCAATAGCCGTCGGTTTAAGGGTCATATTTTAAGCTACTTTAATTTAGGATTTGAGCCACGGACTGAAAATTTTCCAGCGACGAATAACATGACCCGAAGTTTCGACTTCCCCAAGGAAAGCGTTTAATAAGGCAATCAAGGGGGCAGATAAGAAGTTTTCAATAGAATAAACGTACATGAACGTGGCGCGTTGCTAACATTGGGCCAACATTATGCCTTGTTGGATCCTGTTCATGTTCTGTTTTGTCATGTTTGTGTTTTCTTCTGGGGATCCCCCATCCCGCACGCACGGACCACACAGCACACATACACTGCAGTAGATCTGACATACAACTGTTAATATGAACTGAATGCAGCACAGTCACCCCCACCCCCGTTAAAGTTTTTCTCCGATTTCCTCAAGAACATTTATTGTCAGCATATGCTGTCTTCAGTAGTTGTTTATTCAATCTGAGTCACAGTTTGGTGAAAAGTGGTTGCCATGGCGACAATATGACGTCATAAATAGCATGAGATCAAGCCATTTTTTTAAAAAAAGTGCGCTTTTTTGACCTTTTGTAGGGGAAATAGTGAGAATAAAATGAAACGTTTAGGCCCAGTGTGTATAACTGTTTTGAATAAATATATTCTAAACACACACTATTATTGAATTAACATAGATCTAATAGCTTAATTTCTTTTATAGAATTTGAGTCCAATGAAGATCACAGGAGCAGGCGTCAAGCTGATTCAGTCAAGAACATAACGGAAGCTAAAACCACAGTGGACAAGATGAATAAAATTAACAGGCTTTTATCAGAGCTCTGTCAATCAAAAGGCAACAAGTGCTCGTCTGGTCCCCCAGGTCCTCCCGGTCCACCAGGACCGAGAGGAGAGAAAGGAACCAGAGGACGAAGAGGACAAAAACAAAGGAGCAGAGGTAATATGGGATCGCCGGGGAAGAGCGGCAAGCAAGGCATTATGGGACCTGTGGGACTTCAAGGCGAAGCTGGACCCAAAGGGCAAAAAGGAGATATAGGGCCGGCTGGCATGCCGGGTGCTAAAGGAGAACCTGGTACATCGATTTCAGTTCCTGTTGTTTCCGTTTCTCCTGCAACGCTAACAGTTAACGAAAGTGGAACTGCGTCATTTCAGTGTTCAGCCAGTGGTAATCCTGATCCTGCAGTAGTGTGGAGTAAACTGGACAATCAGTCAGAAATAAGTCAGTCAGCAGTTTCAAGAGGAAACTTTCTTTTAAAAAGTGTGAAAGCAAGTGACTCAGGCGCGTACCGTTGTTCAGCGGCAAACATCCTAGGGCAGGCGCAGGCACAAGTGCAGCTTGTAGTGAATGGTAAGCCGATATTGTTGTTTGTCTCTTTCGTAATGAAACATAACTTGATCAAAGAGATGCTAATCACTTAACTCACAATCTTTTCACTCTCCGCTATATATTACAGAAGGCACTGTTTGTGATTTTTGTTTTCATCTCGACCACTGTCACTTTCACATTTCGAAACTCCTCGTTGCGTATTCCACGAGGACGTTAAGAACCTACATCACTGACCGCAACAAAGAGCAAAGTTTCCGATGTTGTAGTCTGTTCACTAACTATTGTGTGTTTCTAGGCTGGATTATTTTCTTTAGAAATAACCGCAAAGTCCTTTGTCATAATATCTTCACTGCAATTTATAAATTTCGATCATTCATGAAACCAAAAAGAATGAGCGACACATGTACATAAAACTATTAAAGAAGCTGAAAGAAGAAAACAAAACACGAATAGTCTGGAGAAAATAGACAAATTACCCGCTGCATGTGCATATTTACAACATCATCATCTTCTGAGTTGTCTCAGTCATTCTCTAACGCGGCAAGAATAAACTAAAGCCAACCGTTTTAAAATGCAGTTCTCAATTGAGTATCGAAAGTAAACTGGAATCTTTCTACTGCTTTTTAACAGCTAAACAAATGTAAAAACCAAACGAAATCGTGACATGGTCACAAGCGTTTTTCCGCAGTTGGCACCGGTCAAATGCCGATTTGCTTCGAGTTCTCATTAGTTCTTTGCTTTGTTTACCGGTTGTTGATATTGTTTATTGCGATTGTCTTGGCTTCGGTTCCATTTACCACACTCAATTGAAAACCGCTCGAAGAGTTTTCCAACAAGTAACTTGTTGGTCTTTTAAGAAACACCTCCTCTTCTCAATTTTTATGACAATATTTTCATTGTTGCAGTTCGTCCTCGTGTTTATCTTCATCCGGGACCTCATTACGTCATCGAAGGAAGCAATTTTACTCTTCCAACCTGTCACGTGAATGGGCACCCGGCACCAGTGGTCACTTGGAGAAAGACATCTGGTCCATTACCCCAGGGGAGAGTGAAGTACAAACACAATGGTCTACAAATTTTGAACGTTCGAAAAAGTGATTCCGACCTGTACGTCTGTTCAGCAGCAAATCTGTTAGGACGTGTTGAAAAGAAAACATTTTTAGTCGTCGTCTCCCTTCCTCGATTCACTGTTAAACCACCTGTGAAAGTTGTTGCTATTGTTAAAGGCACTTTGAGGTTGAACTGCAGCGCTACTGGTGACCCACAACCTGTCATCAGCTGGAAAAGACATGGAGCTCAAGTGTCAGTTGGGAGGAGCCAGCAGGTCAATGGGGAGTTAGTGATTAGAGACATAACAATGAATGATACCGGTTACTACACTTGTACCGCAACAAGTGCAGGAGTGTTTGACGTGGAAACTGTTACCTACGTTGAAGTTAAACACCCCAGAGGTAGGTTATGATTGGAGCCATGTACTCGATAATTTTGAAAAAAAGAATTATTTTCTTGTAATGACTGGAACGTAGAGGGTGCCTGACTTTCTATATATGCCGATTTGTAATAAACTAATATACTTCCAGCTCGCTTCATAAAGCTAATATTTTTACGGACTATTATTATAATCAGAATAGTAAGCAAGCTGTTGCTTTTAAATCCCTTACTGAAAACAAAACAAAGAAGCGCTGACGCTATCAAACTTGCGAGCAAACTTACAGCTATCATGCTACCGTGTAACATGGTAAAGTACGTAAACTTCTATATAAGGTGACACCATCAGTTTGCACTGTTCTTCCCGTAAGGCCCTACCTATATACAGCTAGTTAAATTCATTCAAAACAGAATACAGTAAACAGCTGCATATAAGAACAAATGGATTAAGAACACCAGGCTGAAATTTGGCCAATTAAGCCCCATTTTTAAAAGAACAAGATCAGCATGAAAATTGTAACATGTTCTTATAAAATGAAAAAATTGTCATAATTACAAAACATGTAAGTTTATGTTTGCTGTCAGATAACTACATAACTATATCAGCTGTCAAGCTGTCTTATTGACAATCAAATTAGAGAATAATTATTTATTTTATTTTCCTAAAATATGCTAATTATACCTCTAGCAACATGTTTTGGATAGTATTACTAAATAAAACTTTAAGAACATTTTAAGAACATTTTGAGGCTGGTTTGTCACAAAGCACCCGATAAATAAGAACTCAATCAGCCTGACCTCCGAAATCGTGTGTTCTTATATGCGGGTGTTTACTGTATAGAACAAATTAAATTAGTCTGCTAGCTTGCAGAGGTCTCCTATATTCCCTTTGATTTACGCGCAAATGAAATACGAGATAAGTTAAAGTATAACTGTTTTCTTTTGCGTTGGAGCTGATGTTGAGACAATGTAAGAACAGCACAACAATGCGAAACATATAACGAAAATGAGACGGTGTTGAAGAGACAGTCTGTTCAGGGTTACTTGTTACCTTTTTAGCCTGGTGTTCCTTTTTCTTTAAGTGGAATTTTACTGATTTATCTTTCACAGATTGTTTGGATCTGCTGAAATCAGGCCAAACTCGGAATGGAGTGTACTCTATAAACCCAGACGGTAGAGGATACTTCAATGTATACTGCGACATGCACACTGACGGTGGAGGATGGACCGTGTTCCAGAGAAGACAGGATGGCTCGGTAGACTTCTATCGGGGGTGGAACGATTACAAATCAGGATTTGGTCAGCTGACGGGTGAGTTCTGGTTAGGAAACGATAAGATCGACAGGCTGACGGCCGCTAGATCCAGCTCTCTACGAGTGGAGCTGGAGGACTGGAGCAGAGTAAGAAAGTATGCCAAATATGGCAGGTTCAACATGATGAGCAGGCGCAGTATCGACTTGAAGTGCGTTCATATTCAGGGACAGCGGGAGATTCGTTAGTATATTATAATAATAACAGTGCATTTAGCACAAAAGATAGAGATAATGATAAAAACGGTGGTGGACATTGTGCCGTGTCATGGACTGGCGCCTGGTGGTACGGTATATGCTCCTACTCCAATCTAAACGGAAAATATCTGGGAGAAAAAGTTGATCATAAAGGAGTCTCGTGGTACTACTTCAAAAATAATTGGCTTTCATTTAAATTTACTGAGATGAAACTAAGGCCATCATCATAGAAAAGATACATGTTGAATCCTGTTACAACACCTTAAGAAATGTTCTTAGCTCGCCACAAAGTTCAAAATCAGAAATGCCACAGTTTCTTAATAGTTTTGTCATTATTTTTTCTAAAAATGATTAATTTAGCTCTCATGACTTCCGGGTTCACTTTCCTTTAGTACGAAAGCGGAAGTCTTGGTTTTCACATGACGTCATAAAAATTCAAAAATGAAAACTATACAACCTGCAAAGCTGTTTATAACATGGTATGTTGATACTAGTGTTACAAACTAAAACGTTTCAGGTTTTAACGATGTTTTGCTTACGATTTGTAAAAATCTTAAATGTGTCACACAATTCGTCACGTTAATTACATTTTTACTTAAAATGTGAAATACTCGTTCAGCTAGTGTTAAACTCTTTACAATTCCATAAACATTTGGAATCGAAACCTGTTTTTTAATGCTTCTGAATTTTGATATGACGTATTAACCCTCGGACGTACAAGGGGGGTGGGGGTGGATGTCACCCCCTCCCCTTAAGGTTTTTCTCCGATTTTTTTCAAGACGATTTAAGTTTAGCACATGCCGTCTTTAGTAGTTGTTCGTTTTTCCTTGAGACACATTTTGGTAAAGTTTAGCGACAACCGGTTGCTATGGTAACGAGATATGACGTCATAAGTAACATGAGGTCAAGCCATTTTTTAATAAAAATGCGTGTTTTTCACCTTGAAAAAACATGAAATATTACCAAAATCATCAAAATGTTTGTTTTGTATGTTATTTTGTAACTCTAGCAAAAAATATTTGCAATTTCCGCATTGTTCCGATAAATTTTAATTTTCAGTAAAATCCAAGATGGTGGCCATCTTGGCGGCCATTTTGGCTGACGTCACGAAACCCCAGCAGCGCCACAACCCATAATATTTACCATATCCTGTAGATTTGCGTGTACGTCCGAGGGTTAAAGTGAAAACCAAGAATAGAAGGGAATCAAGTGGTTGCCTGTGCGCTAACAAGTATATGCCATGGTGGGGTGACTGTGGTAAATCTGTGCGCGTCAACTCGATCTAATCCTAGCTGTTCAGATATTCCATTTGTTAAATAAGAACAGACTCGAGGTAAAACAAGTCATTTTCTGTCATTCATACAGTGCGAGGTGACCATATATCTTGTAACTATTAGTTATTTAGTAAGTGTACGTAGAAGACAAAAATATGATAACTTGTCGAACATTTTAAGACTACGAATACTAATAACTTGAAATCTTTTATAGAAAATATATGTAACATAATTATACTTGGCTTTATTATTCCATCATCCAATCAAAAAGCATTTTTAATGCCTTGTGATATCAATGGCATATTTTATGGTAGTTTATTCAAGTAATAGATGTGTTTGTTACTTTTATTTAGTTTCATATTCATTTTTAGGGAGGTAGAATTCTTCCGTACTCGTTAAGCAATCATTAGTAATTGACAACACCGACTAAAAAAAAAGCAATGATAAAACAGTGTTGACGTTTTAAAGTGCTACTACCGGATCAAATCATCGAATACCTTTAATGTTCCGCGAATCGGAAGTTGATTTCCTGAAGTACTAGATATCCAAAGTGAGTCTTTTTGAGCTCGAATTCTCTACAATTTTCGACCGCCATTGAACCGCTATCTCAGTCCTGCGGTCTGCTTACCAATTGTAGATTTTATGCAAGGAATGGTTATTATTGTGTTTAATTTTCTTATACTATACTATATTGTGATCAGACAATCCGCACAAGCTCTCTGAACTGCTGTCCGAGACTGAGATTACAAAGCGTTTATTTAAATTCATGAAAGCTTGTTTTGCGGTACGAAACAACAGGTTTGATCAGATGGGACTTAAATCTAAGACGGAGGCCTGGGAAAAACATTAATTTTCTAAGCTCGATATTTTTCCTTTGCACAACGTAAACTTCATTTCAGTGATTTAGATGGGTATATCCACCTCTGATAAGCTATAAAAATATATAAGGCATGCATTTTTCCTAATTGTAAATGTTAACTTTTGATCGTAGTAGCACTTTAAAGGCTAGTTAACATGCAGGTATGGCGCAAGTATAAGCATTAAGGCAACAATGAATACAAGGATGTTACACGTAAGACAAGAATAAGCATGCAATTAACGAATTAAGATCGATCATTTTTCTTGATCTTGTGCTTGCGCCGTTGCATCGCACAAGCACAAGATGGTTTTTTTTTTTGCGTCGTACCGCCTTAGTTGTCTTTTTTTGGTGCTTATGCAGCTTGCGTAGCAGGCGCTATAAAAGTGAGAGGAATGTGGATTTTTGGCGCATGCGCAAAGCGTGAGGAGAAAACGTGGAGGGTGAAGGGAGGTAGAAAGAAAGGTACACTCCCTCTCGCGCGCGTCCCAAATTCCCCCTCCCAACCCTCCCCTTTCTAGTTCCAGCCACGCAGGGTAGTCCTTATGCTCGTGCTTTTGGTTACTTTGGACATGTTAAACAGCCTTAAATTTTCTTGTTGTTATTGTTGTTTACTTTCCTTTAACTATTTTAATACAAGATATGGATCGAAATTGTTAAAATCGATTTGAGCTTTTCATATTTTTTTCAAATAAATGTTTTGTATTAAGTACAGGAAGCGCAAGCTTAAACATGTTGTATTGTCTAATTAAATAATTAAAATATTCGTTGTCGTTGTTGCTGTTGCTGTTGCTGTCATAACAGATCCACTTTGACAGAACAATATCAACAGGAAAAATATTTGTTTTATTGATTTGTGTTTCGAAACGTTTTCCAAAAAAACACTGTTTGCTTCTTACCATTCGTCAGTTCTCGGGCCAGCGATCAGTTCGTAAGTGGTCAGTGGTATGCGCTATTTTGGAGAACTGGTTTTACCGACTGATTTCAACGCTCCGACCGGCTAGTTCTGACTATATAATTGCAGGTACGTTAGTATCAACATTTTCCTTTTATGTCTCGCCTTCCAGTTCTTAGTAGAATTTTTTTGAATGTAGAATTGACAACTTATTGATCGTTTTCATCTACATAAGCAGTTTGTTTTTCTGGTTTTGAGAGCAACCCAGAGTTGCAGAGAATGTCTACAAACTGAGTGAAAAATACTTGTTTTTGTTTCGCACATGAAGACGCTCAGCTGCACCGCTATTTCTCCAACGCAATGTCAGTGTGTATAAAACGTGGCACGAAGATACCTATTGCTAATGTGAAGAACCTGTTAAAGGAACGGCCGTGTAAAATAAACTGTTCAGATTTTAGAATTTTGATAACAACAGGCCGCGAAAACAAAGAATATATGGTTGTGCTTCGTGCGTTTGACGATTATTATAACGTTATCCGGCAGCAAATAAACAATTATTAGCAATTATAAAAATAAGGCAGTGAAATGGTAGCTCACTAAAAATGGTCAGCCAATCAGTTGACTGTCCCTATCTAGTTTTCCTTAAAGCCTGGATTTGCCATAGTTTGAGTAACCAGGATTACCGGACATTGCGTTAGTTCACGAAGCGTTTCGCCAGATTTTGTAGCCAGACCGCAAACAAACGGTAAGACCAGCAGGCGCACCAAGCTGGGTGACAGTCACGAAATGATCGACAGCCGAACCGTTAGCAACCACGAAGTTCGCTCCAATAGCTGCTGTCATGTCAAGACATTCCAGCAAATCATAGTGTCTAATGCCTTGAGTCCTTCACCAGAGAAGAACCATGGAATTGTTGTGGAAAACCAGCGTCCAATTTCAGTTCGTAAAGAGCAAACCTAGTGTAAGATGACAGTGGGGAACGAACAGGTGGGGTGTGGGGTTCAAATCACATAATTTCAAGTCCAGATTCAGTTTCCAAGTGCACGGGTTATGGTTATAGAATACATGTCTGTCTGACAGCTATGGGCACAAAAATTGTCGTTTATGACACAACTGCAAACAAAACAGCATAACATATTCAGAAAAATTGAGTTGGACAATTACCATCATTAACAGACCGATTCTTTTACAAGTTTTTATTCCCGGGCACATGACGGATTACGAGCCACCTTCTCCCTCCACCTCCCCCTCCTTTAACACTGCACCCGTTTAAATAAATCCACAAGTTTGATCAATTTAAATGAAAGCTCTTAATCGGCACAACATGGGTAAAAACCCTAAACTCTTTTACAAGTTTTTATCCCCGGGCACATAGTGGATTACAAGCCACCTTCTCCCTCCACCTCCCTCTCCTTTAACACTGCACCCGTTTAAATAAATCCACAGGTTTGATCAATTTAAATGAAAGCTCTTAATCGGCACAACATGGGTAAAAACTTTTATTTAGAGTATTTTAATGAAAAAAAAAAAAGCCAATCATCGTTCGGTTTACAAAAATTAACAACAACAACAAAAACTTTCAGAAAACAAGTTAGCGGTACGTGCCTATTAAGTTTCAGATGTCAACAAACTGCCAAGTGAATTTAAACATGACCGACAGGAATAAAAATAGCGGAGAATTTGGCATGTTTCCTACTACTTGTGATCTCTGTGTGTCATAGAGCTGAAACAGACTATATTTAACAAACCTTACAGTATTGTGGATTGTTCAAAGTGAGCACCGCATAATGACAACACAAAAGCAGCGTTTTCCTTCTTTCGCTTCCACGATTTCAGTATTAGGTATTGTTTTGTATGGTGCTGGGTTTTTGAGAGTTGAATTGGAGCTGAACGATCAGAAGAAGAGAATTGACGCTCTTGAAAACGTCGCAGAGACTGAACCTGAACCGTCCAATGTTCATCAGGCTCCAGGTAAGTTTGTTGCCATTATTTTAACACAGCTAGAAATGATAATTGTATGCAATTAGAATTATTTTCTATCGATGAACTTTTATGTGCTGTGTAGACTGTGTAGACACCAAAGGAATCTCAAAATCTAACTTTACGTGTTTTCTCCCGTGGTAATCAAAACCGAAGGTTAGCACCGGGTCAAGTATTTTTTTCTTGGGGAAGTCATATAGTCGTCTCCTAGCACATTCGTTATCTTGCTTCAGCTCTTACCACTCTATGAAGAGACAGAATCTCCCTTTCAGATCTACACAAGGAAGTTCTAAGAATATCGATTCGTTCCCATATCCCTTTTCATATTAATTTTGATGTGTAAGAAATAGCTATTCTTGTAATAGTAACATGATGTCGCATTCATCTGGTTTTAAGTTATCTTCTATATACGTTAAAAACGTGAAAAAGAAAAAAGTACTAAGGACTACGTAATATTTGCAACCAAAGTAAAACAGCAGAATAAGAAAATTAAAATAAAGGTGCCCGATAAGTTATCGTAATTTACTTATACGAGAACAAAAGGAAGCAGAAGGAGAACTCGTGATAAAAGCAAAGGACAAACAACAAGCTGTTCATATTTCACATTCTACAATAAAAGCACTTTGTAATGGTCCAAAATACCACAGGAAAATATTTCCGGAATTAAGCGTGTCATGGCGGAGATCTACACGATCAAAAGCCGTTAAATACAGGAATGGCTCCGAGCCGTTTGAAAGGAAACCGCTGACCTCATTAGCATTAATTTCTCTCTTTTTTTTGTTTGTGCCTGGATTAGAACGAAAGTAGGCTTTTATTATCAGATAAAATTAGGCCTAGGGAAAGGGATTATTAGATCTAAGCTAGATTCGCGATTAGGTTAGATAATTAAATTTTTGTTGGGTTTGCCGGATCAACTCAGTGGTCTAGTGGTGAAGGAGGGATGTTAGCACGCAGGAGGTTCCGGGTTTGATTCTAGGTGATTCATTGCTACTGATAGGAAAAAAATTCTATAATTGGTGAAAATTTTTTTCTAAGTGTCGCTCGGAGCCATTCCTGCAATTAACGCCATGTTACACGATCAGTAAAACAATAAACACTGAGTGAACGGTATCATACAAATCCTGCCCCAAAGTATTCATTAAAATTGCCACACTAAAGTTTATTGGACTCGAGCGACGGGTTATAAACGTTGAATGATTACATAACGATTTGATAAAAAATAGCAAGGCTGTTTCACAAATATACGAGGTCACCAAGGAAAATTTAATAACTTCAAGAGGGTACATAAGAAGTGTTAAATAAATACATGAATATGTACATGAATTGAACGTGCCGCGTTTCTAGCATTGGAACAACACTATATGTCGTGTTTTCGTAGCATTTTCTTCAAATGTCCAGATATAGTTAGCTTGACGACACTAGAAATTGGAACTAAAACGTTCAGTGGCTGCGTGGGCCTTGGTTAAATATACGTCAAAAATTGAAAAAAATAAATAAATAAAGTGCCAAAATTTGTCAAAAAACCAAACGTTGTGGGCTTTGCCCTTCTTCAGTGGTGGTGGAAGGGAAAAGGCCGAAACGTTTGGGTTTTTTCAGAAACTTTGGCATTTTAATTTAAATAATTTTCAATATTTCATAGCTTAGCTTTAGTTGGTCGAGGGAGACTATACCCATAGAATTTCATATACCTCTCTTTCAGTCTCGAATGTTTTGAAATTGCGTTTCGATGCAATTGCACTGTCGCTTGCGCCTCGTTTAGAGTCGTATTCTGAAGTTTTGTTTTTGTTTTGTTATATTTTCTAAAGTTACAAATCAAGTAGAAAAAGTGCTCGTGAAGATGGTAAAAATATTTCTTTAAATATTTCATTAAACTTACTTAGAATGAACTAGGAAAATGGAAACACATGCCCCATTCTGAATATGTTCCCCAAAAAATCCTTTGACCTGAAATCGGTTGCCACACGCGCGTCCACACTAAAATGTAGATCGCACTGGAAACAGTTCACCGAGTAGCCTGTGCGCAGAAGTCTCCTATTTCATTTGCTTCACTCCGCAGGGAGCAAGGAAATCGGAGACGGCCGCACGCAGGCTACTCTGTAAATTAACTGTTTCCAATGCGATCTACATTTTAGTGTGGACGCGTGTGTGGCACGTCTAAGGGAAGGCAAAAAAATGCATCAAAACCTCGTATGTCTTATTTTATAGACAGATAAACACGTATATCGTAATATCGGGTATATTGCGAACTCACAATTGACCATCTATCCATGTGGCTTGATAGCTCAGTGGATAGAGCATTGCACCGGTATCGCAAGGTCATGGGTTCGATATCCCGTTCAAGCCTGAAATTTTTTCAGGTTGCTTTTTCAACTGCTTAAGTTGAGAACACACTGCGAGGATCACAAATTTCACTCATGTTTATTGGCAGTTCAAAATATATGATTTTCATATATTCACATTCACACAATCAAGATAATGAGAAAAATATGGAACGTATAAGTGTACAAGTGCAAAGGGTTCAGCGTGTATAACCAACAATAATCTGTATCGCAGAATTAACCTACGCATACATACAGCTCATAATTTGCATCTTAAGTAAACACATTCTAAACACAAACTGCTAACTTTCCCAACTGTACAGTCAGCCTTTCTTATTTTGTTTATTACTTCAGTCGTAAATTTGCTGACTAGATCCTCCAGGATCCGGTACCTTTGCAGTTGTCCGTTGGCTCTTGCCATTCAGTGTTTAACGTGTATTAATATGAATAATATTTTTAAAAACAAAATTGTTTCTTTTGTAGAATTTCAGTCCTATGAACATCACAGGAGCAGGCGTCAAGCTGATTCAGTGAAGAACATAACCGACGCTAAAACCACAGTGGACACGATGAATAAAATCAACAGGCTTTTATCTGAGCTCTGTCAATCAAAAGGCAACAAGTGCTCGTCTGGTCGCCCAGGTCCTCCCGGCGCACCAGGACCGAGGGGAGAGAAAGGCACCCGGGGACGAAGAGGACAAAAAGGAAGAACCGGAAACAAAGGTGATCAAGGCAATATGGGATCGCCGGGAAAGAGCGGCAAACAAGGCATTATGGGATCTGTAGGACCGAAAGGCGAAGCTGGACCCAAAGGGCAAAAAGGAGATATAGGGCCCGCTGGCATGCCGGGTGCTAAAGGAAAGCCTGGTGAATCAATTTCAGCTCCTGTTGTTGCTGTTTCTCCTGTAACGTTAACAGTTAACGAAAGTAGAACAGCTTCATTTCGGTGTTCTGTCAGTGGTAATCCTGATCCTGTGGTAGTGTGGAGTAAACGGGACAACCAGTCAGAAATAAGTCATTCAGCGGTTTCAAGAGGAAAGTTGCTTTTACGAAATGTAAAAGCAAGTGACTCAGACGCGTACCGCTGTTCAGCGGCAAACATCTTAGGACAGGCGCAGGCACAAGTGCAACTTGTAGTGAATGGTAAGTTTTTTTTTTATATTTATTTAATAGTATGCATCGCTTAACTTGTTCGCAACAGACCAAAACTATTTTCATCTGCTCCGCAATGTCAAGACATTTATGTAGTGTTTAAAAAACAGCATAGTGTTTTATCGTGTTTAAAAATTCGAGGTGAAGCCGAGAGTTTATGTTGTTTTTTTTTATGTTGTTTATGTTGTTGTTGTTGTTTATGTTGTTGTTGTTGTTTCAACATTTCTTCTGATCAGTTTGAAATCACGTATTATCCTGGCCAAAAACAAAAACATATATATTCGTATTGAGCCTTTTTGAGCTTTTTATGCTTGCCGCCCCATCAGTGGGGCGTAAAGTGATATATCTACGTAATCCTATAGTATGGTAGTTACAATGTAATTCAGTGATGAAATGCAAATAACATTGCGCAGAACAAGATAAACTTACAAGCCGCAGTTAAAAAAAGAAGATTAATGAGTTGAAATGCTGATTGAAGCAACTGTAAAAGAAAACGTTTGTATCTAAATGTATTTAGAACTTCTTTTTTGAGTTGAAATAAGCACACAAAAAAGAAATCCCCGCTGCATAACAATTTGACACAACATTTGTTTTGTTTCAGTTCGTCCTGGTGTTTCCCTGAATCCGGGACCTCATTACGCCATTGAAGGAGACAATTTCACTCTACCAACATGTCACGTGACTGGGTATCCTGCACCAGTGATCACTTGGAGAAAGACATCCGGTCGGTTACCCCAGGGCAGGGTAAAGATCAAAAACAGTAATTTACACATTTTAAATGTTCGTAAAGGTGATTCTAGCACATACTTCTGTTCAGCAGTCAACGTTTTAGGAAGCGATGAAAAAGAAGCCCTTTTGGTTGTTGTTTCTCTTCCCCGTTTCACGGTCAAACCACCTGGAAATGCAGTAGTTCGGCCAGGCGACACATTGAAATTAAACTGCAGCGCTACTGGGGACCCTAAACCAATCATCAGCTGGAAAAAACAAGGAGCTCAACTTCCAGTCGGGCGGAGCCAGATGTTATTAAATGGTACTTTGGTTATAAAGGACATGAAAATAAATGACACAGGGAATTACGTTTGTGCTGCAACAAGTGCAGGAGTGTTCGATGTGGAAACTATGACAAACATTGAAGTTATAAACCACCGCGGTATGTTATGATTGGAGCCACTGTATAATTTTAACAAATGACTAAATTCAATCAAAAAAGTAGTTTTGATTCAAAGGGTCGCGTAACACTGAAAGAAATGGTAATGAAACTCATATTTCCTTGAATGAAAATGTCTTTCCCTTGAATAAAAGAGTTAAACGCTTATCAGAATTCAGTGATTTTCTGCTTCCGGAAGGCTTGGCGATTTATTTATCCTAATTGCAGCGCGGAGCACTACCGTCTGCGAATTCTATTATAAACATCACAAAATAATATTTAAATTCAGCAACCTGCTTTATTATATCTAGTGTTTTCTAAAATTTCCGATTTTTCCTGTGTATATAGAATGCAATTCTTATCCGTAAAGATGATTCGCATAATGTTTTCGCGAATCAAAAAATCTTGAAAGCAAACTGAAAGCGCTACTTTAACTTAATTATATTTACTAGCGTGCCTTTACCGTGATTATTAGCTTCACGAAGAAAACATTCGAACAAGTTTGATCGCAATTTGCAATGTTTCTTACAAAGTAAATGGGCATTCAAAAATGTTATTTTCTTTACCGTAGTTTTCCAGGAATGCTTGAAAATTCTTAGTAAAGTCTGCCGCTTCTCGCTTCGAAGGAAATCATGTCCCGCTTTGTGATAAATGGTTGCTGAACCTCACAGGAAGATTCCATCGCTTTCAGCTCTCTAACCGCCACTTCACGGGCATACAAATTGTCTTAAGGACTATTTCTTTCCATTTCGAAGTCTTAAAAGGCGTGTTTACATTCTGGTAATGGAAAATAAACGCCTAAAAAATTGAAGTGTGGAGTACAGAAGTGGTCATATTTGTTTGAAATCTGATGATAGTCTTCTCCGAGTGACAAACCGGTTCTCTCTAGTCCCCCCTAAAACTCAGACATGTGATCAGTAGACGGATTCTTATTGGTTTAACCTTCCTGAAGCTTTTTATAACAATAGGGGACAAAAATAACTTTCTAGGGGAGGCAGGGGCGAGTTCGCGTACACTAAAATATGCGTGCATAAATTTGCATGCAAAATCGTGACAAAAAAAATTATAAAAAGAAAAACGAAGGCCGTTTTATAACTCTTGCGCTTTGCGCATGAGTAATAAAGAAATTCACTCGGAAGAATTTTGTACTTCCGAACAAACATAGTTGTCTTTCTTGTCAATTTTAGCATTATTTTTGGGTTCAGAGCAAACGTTGAAAATAATACTTGGAATAAAGTGGTGATTTTGCCTTTCCGTGAAAACTGCGCAGATCATTTTCGGCCTATTTTCGACTCTTTTCCAAACAAACTTGAGATACTGCAACGTGCAAAAACCATTTTCCGATATAGGTTGACGTTTTACCCGTAAAAATAAGTCATTTTCAGAGTCTTCTCTTTATTCTCTCTAAATTTATTAAATAGGGATTTTAGTTTGGAACGCGTTACCAATGGCTAAAAACTTTCTCTGGTTAACGTAAGCTTTCGTCTGCCACTCTTAAGCCTTTAAAAACTGATCACGGAAAAAGGCCCCGCATTACATAAACAGAGAAAAAAATCAATAAGCCAGTTTCGAAAACGTGCAAGGGTTTTTCTTTACGGTACGATTGATATAATTTTTGATACCATAAAAGAGTAGAGTAACGATGCAAAAAATATCAAAACAAAAATAAAATAACGACGAAGGTATTGAGTAATGCGTGTTCTCTTTTTTATCTTCATGTGTCGTCGTTTTTAAATAAAGTATTGTTTATCTTTGACAGATTGCTCTCATCTGCTAAAATCAGGTCATACTCAGAGTGGAGTGTACACTGTAAACCCAGACGGTAGAGGATATTTCCCTGTGTACTGCGACATGCGCACTGACGGTGGGGGATGGACCGTGTTCCAGAGAAGACAGGATGGCTCGGTAGACTTCTATCGGGGATGGAACGATTGCAAATCAGGATTTGGCCAGCTGACGGGTGAGTTCTGGTTAGGAAACGACAAGATCCACAGGCTGACGGCCGTTAGACCCAGCTCTCTACGAGTGGAGCTGGAGGACTGGAACGGAGTTAGAGTGTATGCCAAATATGGCAGGTTCAACATTGGTAATGAGCAGGCGCAGTATCGACTTGAAGTGGGTTCATATTCAGGAACAGCGGGAAATTCATTAGCACATAACAATAACAGAGGATTTACCACAAAAGATAGAGATAACGACAACGACAATGATAACTGTGCTGTGGCATGGACTGGCGTCTGGTGGTACGGAGGTTGCGGCTACTCCAATCTAAATGGAAAATACGTAGGAGAAAAAATTTACTATAAAGGAGTCTCGTGGTACCAATTTAAAAATAATTGGCTTTCACTTAAATTTGCCGAGATGAAATTAAGGCCATCATCATAGAAAAGATACTCGCAATTACAAAGTAAGCAAAATGAATACTCCAACCTAAGTTGTTGCATGTTGCATATGTAATATATCAAACACGAGGACGACTGTTTTATCAGGATTTCCAAACATCAATAAGTTGATAGGTGAACGCTTGTTCGTTTTTCTCACGATGGAGTCACTTTGAGATGTTGATCGCGACGTTTCGACTACTATCAACTGCTAGTCTTCATCAGGCGATGAGGTCGATTGGTTACGTATCGCTTAATGTAGCACGTTGGTTTGTTGCTACTGGTGCATTTCGATCCTCATTAGGTCTCATTATTATTTTTAATAGATGTTGTTCCCTCGCAGGTCCGATTGTTATCGGTTGGCTGTTGTGCTTCTTGATTGAAGGCATCAATACTTCAGGAATAACTGAGTTGGTTTAAAAATACGTTGGTTGAAAAAAACGAGGAACGGCCGAGTTCTTTTTTATTTTTACCGACTTTGCGGTGTAAGAAAATGACCTCACGGTACGGAACAATAGGTTTGATCAGATGAGACTTAAATCTAAGATGGAGGCCTCGAAAAATATTAATTTTCTAAGCTCGATATTTTACTTTTGCAGAACGTAAACTGTATTTCAGTAGACAAGATAGGTATATACACCTCTGATAAGCTATAAGGGATACATTTTTCCTAATTGAAAATGTTAAATTTTGATCGTAGTAGCACTGTACTTTAAAGGCTGGTTAACATGGAGGTATGGTGCAAGTACAAGCATTAAGGAAACAATAAATACAAGGATAAGCATGCCATTAATGACATAAGCATTAGATAACATACATCAACTTGGCGGACAAAGAGGCGTTAATGTGTTTTCTTTGCTTGCGCTTCTGTTTATGTTTTAGTTTTCTCTGTTTACACGTTCAACGCAACTGACGTAGGTATAAGTACAAACACGAGAATTTAGTTTTATCGACTGAGTCGATAAGGTAAATTGACCACCGTAAAAAGATTCAAATAGCTGACGTTTCGAGCGCTAGCCCTTCGTCGGAGCGAATCAAGGAATTGTGGGTAGTGTGTGGTTTTATATAGTAAGCGGTGGAGTATACTATATAAAACCACACACTACCCACAATTCCTTGATTCGCTCCGACGAAGGGCTAGCGCTCGAAACGTCAGCTATTTGAATCTTTTTACGGTGGTCAATTTACCTTATCGACTCAGTCGATAAAACTAAATTCTCGTGTTTCATCCCCCCACCGACGCAGCACCACAGTTTCTCTAGAAACTAACCCCATTCATAAGTACAAACAGTCTGCTAAAGAACAAACGCAATGAAGGAAATCGTGCATTTTTCTTCTTCTTGTGCTTGCGTCGTTGCATCGCACAAGCACAAGACGGTTATGCTTGCGTCGCACCGGTTTAGACATTGTGCTTATGCAGCGTGCGTAGCAGGCGCTAGAAAAGGGAGAGGAATGTGGCTTTTTGGCGCATGCGCGAAGCGTGAGGAGAAAGCGCGGATGGCGGAGGAGTGAAGGAGGAAATATAATTACCCTCCACCTCCCTTCGCGCGCGCCCGAATTCCCTCTCCCAAACCTCCTCTTTCTAAGTTCAGCCACGCAGGCTAGTTCTGATGCTTGCCAGTGTGCTTTTGTTTGCGTCGGACATGTTAAACAGCCTTCAATCTCGTTGTTGTTATTGCTTTTTACTATCCTTTAACTATTTTAATTCAAGATATGGATCGAAATTGTTAAAAACGATTTGAGCTTTTCATATATTTTTCCAAATAAATGCTTTGTATTAAGTACAGGAAGTTACAAGCTTAAACATATTGTTTTGTCTAATTAAATGAAACATTCGTTGTCGTTGCTGTGGTTGTTGCTGTTGCTGATGTCATAACAGATCTACTTTGACAACAATATCAGTGGTATGCACTTTTTGGAGAACTGGTTGTACCAGTTCTTCAAAATGGTGCATACCATTTACGACTAATTTCAACACTCCGACCGGCTAGTTTTAACTATATAATTGCAAGCACGTTAGTATCAACATTTTCCTTTTATGTCTCGCTGCGTCTACCAGTGCTTAGTAGAGTTTCTGTGAATGTAGCATTGACAACTTATTGATCGTTTCCATCTATATGAGCAGTTTGTTTTTTCTGGTTTTAAGAACAACCCAGAGATATCTATCCAGAATGTCTACAAACTGAGTAAAAAATGCTTGTTTTTGTTTCGCACGTGGAGACCCTCAGCTGCACCGCTTTATCTCCAAAGTAATTTCAGTGTGTATGAGAACGTAGCTCGAAGATTATTGCTGACTTACTATTGCTGATATAAAGAACTTGTTAAAAAAGGGTCGTGTAGTATAGAATAAGCTGTTAAGATTTTAGAATTTTGATGACATCAGGCGAAAACAAACAATATATGATTGTGCTTCGTGCGTTTGACGACAATTGCTTTACTGCGAATATATTTTCAACAAATATACAATAAAGCCATCATTAAAATAAGGCAGTGAAATGGCAGGTCAGTAAAAATGTTCAGCCATCAGTTGACTGTTCCTATCTAGTTTTCCTTAAAGCCTGGATTGGTTGCCATAGTTTGAGTAACCTGGATTACCGGAGATTGCGTTACCTTCCATTTCTGTCACGAGGCGTTTTGCCAGATTTTGTAGCCAGACCGCAAACTAACGGTAACAAGACCAGCAGGCGCACCAAGCTGGGTGACAGTCACGAAATGATCGACAGCGGAACCGTTAGCAACCACGAAGTTCGCGTCATTTCAAGACATTCCAGCAAATCATAGTGTCTAATGCCTTGAGTTCTTCACCAGAGAAGAACCATGGAATTGATATTAAACTGTTGTGAAAAACCAGCGTCCAATTTCAGTTCGTAAAGAGCAAACTCAGTATAAGACGACAGTGAGGAACAGGCGGGGTGTGGGGTTCAAATCACATCATTTCAAGTCCAGTTTCAGTTTCCAGGTGCACGGGTTATGGTTATAGAATACATGTCTCTCTGACAGCTATGGGCACAACAATTGTTGTTTATGGCCACAAGTGCAAACGAAACAGCATAACATATTCAGAAAAGTTGAGTTAGACAATTACCATCATTCACAGACCGATTCTTTTACAAGTTTTTATTCCCGGGCACATGGCCGATTACAAGCCACCTTCTCCCTCCACCTTCCCCCCCCCCTTTAACACTGCACCCGTTTAAATAAATCCACAGGTTCGATCAATTCAAATGAAAGCTATTAATCGGCACAACATAGGTAAAAACTTTTATTTAGAGTGTTTTAATGAAAAAAAAAGGCCAATCATCGTTCGGTTTCCAAAAATTAACAACAACAAAAAACCTTTCAGAAAACAAAGTAGCGGTACGTGGCTATTAACGGTTTCAGATGTCAACAAACTGCCAAGTGAATTTAAAGGGAAACATTGTCACACAGATTTTGCTGTGTTTTGGTCAAAATACACTAAATCTGATATGACAAAGTACTTTTGCTCAAACATAAAATTGCTTTTAGAACACCAAGAAGATAATATCAAGTGATTTTTTTCAAGGAAGAACAAACCATAATAAGTTTTTCTGCGATTTTTCCACGACTCTTGGAAGGAACTTGAAAAAATTAGCCATTTTTTTCAGGTTGCAATCCATTTCCATCCTGGCCATCCGCAGCCAAAAATAACGAATACTAGTTTCTGTGTACTGGTAGAGTATTTGTTAACAAAACTGGACCATAATTTTAAGGTTTCCATTGATACAAATATGTTTTTTGGCTTTTCAAAGTGATACTAAAAATAGGTGACAGTGTCTCTTTAAACATGACTGACAGGAATAAAAATAGCGGAGAATTTGGCATGTTTCCTATAACTCGTGATCTCTGTGTGGCATAGAGTTGAAACAGACTGTATCCAACAAACCTTAGAGCACCGCATAATGACTGTAATGACAACACAAAAGCAGCGTTTTCCTTCTTTTGCTTCCACGATTTCAGTATTAGGTATTGTTTTGTATTGTGCTGGGTTTTTGAGAGTTGAATTGGAGCTGAACGATCAGAAGAAGAGAATTGACGCTCTTGAAAACGTCGCGGAGACTAAAGAACCGTCCAAGGTCCATACTCCCGGTAAGTTTGTTTCCATTATTTTAACACTGCTAAAAATGGTATGCAATTCGAATTATTTTCTATCATGAACTTCTATGTGCTGTGTAGACACCAAAGGAA
The DNA here is from genome assembly GCA_024195265.1 of Dendrophyllia cribrosa. NCBI lineage: Eukaryota > Metazoa > Cnidaria > Anthozoa > Scleractinia > Dendrophylliidae > Dendrophyllia > Dendrophyllia cribrosa. The sequence goes on from JAJLRJ010000004.1 coordinate 41,886,947, forward strand.
TCTCAAAATCTAGCTATACGTGTTCTTTCCGGTGGTAAACAAAACCGAAGGTTAGCACCGGGTCAAGTATTTTTTTCTTGGGGAAGTCATATATAGTCGTCTCCTAGCACATCCGTTATCTTGCTTCAGCTATAACCACTCTATGAAGAGACAGACTCTCCCTTTGAGATCTACACAAGGAAGTTCTAAGAATATCGATTCGTTCCCATATCTATGGCTTTTACCGCACGCGAAGGTAAAATGCAGTTAATGGAACGTGACGCCCCAGGGGTGGTAGCATGGGCAAGCCTTGCTCTGTAAACAGTGTATTTCAAGGCGGCGTCTATTCATGAATGAATGCCTCCTATTCATATACTTAGTACAGTCCCCTTTAGGTCCAAAGGTTGTACTGATAAAGTGTAATATAGCTTAGAAATATATCTAAGCTTTGCTCGCATTGGTTTCTTTATTCTGAAGCCTTATTCATGGCTAGTAACTTAGCACGTTGCGTCTAGTTAGCTTATAGTACAAGTGTACCTATTGGTCAGGCTCCAAGACACTGTCTTGCTATAAAAGCAGCAAATACATTAACTTAGGCTATTATGCTAGCAGTCTTGCACGAACGTGTACATTGTGTACCTTTGTAATATTTTGTTTAATTTCCCCACCCTCCCTCCCTTTGGAGAAGGGTTGTTTATGCCTCCATCAATAAACTGGGGTCACTCCTTGTGGTGCGTTTAAGTCTGCGTAGCGACTTCCCCCAAGCTCTTGGCATAGTTTTTTCGTGCCATCTTTTACCTTGCCTTAATCTTGTCCGATCCAGCCCGTGCGGTGCTGGGTAGATAAGGAAGGCCTTGCCAATACTCTTGTCCTATCCCCGAGTGCAGTGGGAGATAAGTGAGGCTTTTTTTTTTGTGCGTTTAACCCGAAGTCGCAAATAACCTGCCACAGGGCTGTGTCCCCCCATTACGCCATACCAAATGTTGTTGTTTGCTATTGTCTCCTTATTATATGCTTTTGTCACGTTGCGTGACATTTATTGCGTTACTTAAAATGCCAGGAACAGTGACATTAACCTTTTCATATTAATATCAATAAACTTTTATGTGCTGTGTAGACACCAAAGGAATCTCAAAATCTAACTTTACGTGTTTTCTCCCGTGGTAATCAAAACCGAAGGTTAGCACCGGGTCAAGTATCTTTTTCTTGGGGAAGTCATATAGTCGTCTCCTAGCACATTCGTTATCTTGCTTCAGCTATAACCACTCTATGAAGAGACAGACTCTCCCTTTGAAATCTACACAAGGAAGTTCTAAGAATATCGATTCGTTCCCATATCCCTTTTCATATTAATTTTAGTGTGTAAGAAATAGCTATTCTTTTAATAGTAACATGATGTCGCATTCATCTGGTTTTAAGTCATCTACTTTATACGTTAAAAACGTGAATAAGAAAAAGTACTAAGGACTACGTAATGTTTGCAACCAAAGTAAGACAGCAGAATAAGAAAATTAAAGGTGCGCGATAAGTTATCATAATTTACTTATACGAGAACAAAAGGAAGCAGAAGGAGAACTCGTGATAAAAGCAAAGGACAAACAACAAGCTGTTCATATTTCACATTCTACAATAAAAGCACTTTGTAATGGTACAAAATACCACAGGAAAATATTTCCGGAATTAAGCGTGTCATGGCGGAGATCTACACGATCAGTAAAACAATAAACACTGAGTGAACGGTATCATTCAAATCCTGCCCCAAAGTATTCATTTAAATTGCCACACTAAAGTTTATTGGACTCGAGCGACGGGTTGTAAACGTTGAATGATTACATAACGATTTGATAAAAAATAGCAAGGCTGTTTCACAAATATACGAAGTCACCAAGGAAAACTTAATAACTTCAAGAGGGTAGATAAGAAGTGTTAAATAATTACATGAATATGTACATGAATTGAACGTGCCGCGTTTCTAGCATTGGAACAACACTATATGTCGTGTTTTCGTAGCATTTTCTTCAAATGTCCAAATATAGTTAGCTTGACGACACTAGAAATTGGAACTAAAACGTTCAGTGGCTGCGTGAGCCTTGGTTAAATATACGTCAAAAATTAAAAAAAAATTAAATAAAGTGCCAAAATGTGTCAAAAAACCAAACGTTGTGGTCTTTGCCCTTCTTCAGTGGTGGTGGAAGGGAAAAGGCCGAAACGTTTGGGTTTTTTACAGAAATTTTGGCACTTTAATTTTAATAATTTTCAATATTTCATAGCTTAGCTTTAGTTGGTCGAGGGAGACTATACCCATAGAATTTCATATACCTCTCTTTCAGTCTCGAATGTTTTGAAATTGCGTTTCGGATGCAATTGCACTGTCGCTTGCGCCTCGTTTAGAGTCGTATTCTGAAGTTTTGTTTTTGTTTTGTTATATATTCTAAAGTTACAAATCAAGTAGAAAAAGCGCTCGTGAAGATGGTAAAAATATTTCTTTAAATATTTCATTAAACTTACTTAGATTGAACTATGAAAATGGAAACACATGCCCCATTCTGAATGTGTTCCCCAAAAAATCCTTTGACCTGAAATCGGTTGCCACACGCGCGTCCACACTAAAATGTAGATCGCACTGGAAACAGTTCATCGAGTAGCCTGTGCGCAGAAGTCTCCTATTTCATTTGCTTCACTCCGCAGGGAGCAAGGAAATCGGAGACGGCCGCACGCAGGCTACTCTGTGAACTGTTTCCAATGCGATCTACATTTAGTGTGGACGCGTGTGTGGCACGTCTAAGGGAAGGCAAAAAAATGCATCAAAACCTCGTATGTCTTATTATATATACAGATAAACACGTATATCGTAATATCGGGTATATTGCGAACTCACAATTCACCATCTATCCATGTGGCTTGATAGCTCAGTGGATAGAGCATTGCACCGGTATCGCAAGGTCATGGGTTCGATATCCCGTTCAAGCCTGAAATTTTTTCAGGTTGCTTTTTCAACTGCTTAAGTTGAGAGCACACTGCTAGGATCACAAATTTCACTCATGTTTATTGGCAGTTTAAAATATATGATTTTCGTATATTCACATTCACACAATCAAGATAATGAGAAAAATATGGAACGTATAAGTGTACAAGTGCAAAGGGTTCAGCGTGTATAACCAACAATAATCTGTATAGCAGAATTAACCTACGCATACATACAGCTCATAACTTGCATCTTAAGTAAACTCATTCTAAACACAAACTGCAACGTGTATTAACATGAATAATATTTTTAAAAACAAAATTGTTTCTTTTGTAGAATTTCAGTCCTATGAACATCACAGGAGCAGACGTCAAGCTGATTCAGTGAAGAACATAACGGAAGCTAAAACCACAGTGGACACGATGAATAAAATCAACAGACTTTTATCTGAGCTCTGTCGATCAAAAGGCAACAAGTGCTCGTCTGGTCGCCCAGGTCCTCCCGGCCCACCAGGACCGAGGGGAGAGAAAGGAACCCGGGGACGAAGAGGACAAAAAGGAAGAACGGGAAACAAAGGAGATAGAGGTATTATGGGATCGCCGGGAAAGAGCGGCAAACAAGGCATTATGGGACCTGTAGGACCGAAAGGCGAAGCTGGACCCAAAGGGCAAAAAGGAGATATAGGGCCCGCTGGCATGCCGGGTGCTAAAGGAGAGCCTGGTGAATCAATTTCAGCTCCTGTTGTTGCTGTTTCTCCTGTAAAGCTGACAGTTAACGAAAGTAGAACAGCTTCATTTCAGTGTTCAGTCAGTGGTAATCCTGAGCCTGTGGTAGTGTGGAGTAAACGGGACAACCAGTCAGAAATAAGTCATTCAGCGGTTTCAAGAGGAAAGTTGCTTTTACGAAATGTAAAAGCAAGTGACTCAGGCCCGTACCGCTGTTCAGCGGCAAACATCTTAGGACAGGCGCAGGCACAAGTGCAACTTATAGTGAATGGTAAGTTTTTTTTATATATTTATTTAATAGCGGAGCTCGTAGCCCCATACTCATAGAACCTATGCCCGTGTGCCGTGCGCCCGTGTTGGACAGGGTTAGTTCGCGGGCGCGTATTATGTCGCAAAACATGCGCGTATGACGCCACACAACATCCGAGATGTTTGTTTTCATTACGGAGCGGAGATTTAAAGAATTTCCAAGCAAGCGAGTGACTTAAAGGTAAAACAGATTACATTTTTCGATGGGAATTTATGTTGATATCAATCTGTGATTGACTTTTTCTTTGTCTTCTCGCTAGTTTTGGAGAATTGTTTATAAACGTGTTTAAATTCAGTCGTTTTGATTACTTTCATCGAAGACATCTCGGCCTTGATGCGCTATAAATGGTTCGCGTTTTGCTTTTAAACATAAACTTATGGAGATTTGAATAAAATTTTTTGAAAGAAGATTGTGTTGTCCATTTTTATGTGTTTGTTCATTCATTACATAGGTTGAAAAGCGATTTTATGTAAACAAAACAAGACTTGGATTTTATAGCTCTAAACTTCACTCGCGTGGCCTTATGCAAATATGTTTGTGTATTTTTTACAATTTTGATTTCCAAATCAGTTTCTCGGACAATTTTTGATAAGCAACAGATGTATTTTGTTTGGAAATTAGTTGTACTAGTATCTAGACGGAGAAAAAGTTGTTTTTGTGAACGTTTGTACGGTCTAAATGTACTGTGCTGACGGTTGCGTAAGTCTGTTTTTGAGAATTGCTAAAATTGAAAAATAGCCCGGTCTTCAATCTTCATTCTTGTGTTTCCGACCTTTCACCTCAGTTAAGTTTATTATCGGCTTTCTGTTCAGAGAGCGACGCTGTTATAGGCTCAGCCAATCTTTATATATTAGTATGCATCGCTTAACTTGTTCGCAACAGACCAAAACTATTTTCATCTGCTCCGCAATGTCAAGACATTTATGTAGTGTTTAAAAAACAGCATAGTGTTTTATCGTGTTTAAAAATTCCAGGTCAAGCCGAGAGTTTCTGTTGTTTTTTTATGTTGTTGTTGTTGTTTATGTTGTTGTTGTTGTTTCAACATTTCTTCTGATAGTTTGAAACCACGTATTCTCCTGGCCTAAAACAAAAACATATATATTCGTATTGAGCCTTTTTGGGCTTTTTATGCTTGCCGCCCCATCAGTGGGGCGTAAAGTGATATATCTACGTAATCTTAGTATGGTAGTTACAATGTAATTCAGTGATGAAATGCAAATAACATTGCGCAGAACAAAGTAAACTTACAAGCCGCAGTTAAAAAAAGAAGATTAATGAGTTGAAATGCTGTTTGAAGAAACTGTAAAAGGAAACGTTTGTATCTAATTGTATTTAGAACTTCTTTTTTGAGTTGAAATAAGCACACAAAAACGAAATCCCCGCTGCATAACAATTTGACACAACATTTGTTTTGTTTCAGTTCGTCCTGGTGTTTCCCTGAATCCGGGACCTCATTACGCCATTGAAGGAGACAATTTCACTCTACCAACATGTCACGTGACTGGGTATCCCGCACCAGTGATCTCTTGGAGAAAGACATCCGGTCCGTTACCCCAGGGCAGGGTAATATACAAGAACAGTACTTTACAAATTTTAAATGTTCGTAAAGGTGATTCTAGTATATACTTCTGTTCAGCAGTCAACGTTTTAGGAAGCGATGAAAAAGAAGCCCTTTTGGTTGTTGTTTCTCTTCCCCGTTTCACGGTCAAACCACCTGGAAATGCAGTAGTTCGGCCAGGCGACACATTGAAATTAAACTGCAGCGCTACTGGGGACCCAAAACCAATCATCAGCTGGAAAAAACAAGGAGCTCAACTTCCAGTCGGGCGGAGCCAGATGCTATTAAATGGCACTTTGGTTATAAAGGGCATGAAACTGAACGATACAGGGAATTACGTTTGTGCTGCAACAAGTGCGGGAGTGTTTGACGTGGAAACTATGACCTACATTGAAGTTAAAAACCGGCACCGCGGTAGGTTATGATTGGAGCCACTGTATAATTCTAATAAATGACTAAATTCAGTTAAATACGTTCCTTGTAATTTTATATGCTTTCTATTCACAGAAAATCAGGTTACAAACAGAAATACATGTTACCGGCTCGCCACTAATAACTCGTGTCAACATATTATTTCAAAATCATATATTAGTTTTGTCACATAGTGAAAATAACATTTTGCTGTTACTTGTATGACGTCATTTTCCCGCCAAAAACCGTTAAAATCGAAAAGCAAAAAACATACGATTGTTTGGACTTGTAATGTCTGTTATGTTGCAAAGTTTGAGCTCCATTGGATTAAAAACACAAAACTAGTTCCCTAAAGATCACTTTTTGCGTGCAGCTGACCCGGCGCGAGAACAAAGTAACTATTGGTTGGGTATCCACTGGTTAGTATATACTAAAACAATTTTTCTCCTCGCTGTCGGTGAATAGTGATAGATATTTGCCACTTCGCTTCGCTGCTCGGTTAATGTGAAGCACTGTCCACCTTCTCTTTAATTTGGTAAATAATTGTCAGATATATCGCAAATGACCCATAATTATACTAAGATGGAAAGCACCATTTGTGTAACCTAATAAATGGACCTTTTAAAAAAATAAGAATAAAAAAACTAAAACGAACTACAGTATTGAACGAATGAAATGTTCACACCTTTCAACATTATGCTTCATTTTACAGATGAAGGCTGTTGTGTTTGTTAAAGCAGTTTATTGTTGAAAAGGCGGACAAGCTGCTGTTTCTCTCCACTTATATTATACTAACAAATTACAATAAAAATAGAGGAGGCAAAATGCATGTTTAGCCTGTTTCCCCTTCTGTATTATTAGTGTTATTTATATTAAATAACTTGTTCATCTGATCTGTGAAAGTCAGTCTATACTCGGAGTAGAGCGTACTTTATGAATTCACTTCCTTTTTCCTTTCTTTTAGTGCGCGTTCCTCGAGGTCAAACAAAGCCGTGTAGTAAAGAAACCCAACAGTTTTTATTAGTTTATTTGATAGAAGGTTTCTGTTTTATCTCAGGTCGAGATTGCTTGTCGCTTTTAAAGTCAGGCTATACTCAGAGTGGAGTGTACTCTGTAAACCCAGACGGTAGAGGATACTTCGATGTATACTGCGACATGCGCACTGACGGTGGAGGATGGACCGTGTTCCAGAGAAGACAGGATGGCTCGGTAGACTTTTATCGGGGGTGGAACGATTACAAATCAGGCTTTGGTCAGCTGACGGGTGAGTTCTGGTTAGGAAATGACAAGATTCACAGGCTGACGGCCGCTAGATCAAGCTCTCTACGAGTGGAGTTGAAGGACTGGAACGGAGTTAGAGTGTATGCAAAATATGGCAGGTTCAACATTGGTGATGAGCAGGCGCAGTATCGACTTGAAGTGAGTTCGTATTCAGGCACAGCGGGAGATTCATTAGCATATCACAATAACATGGCGTTTTCCACTAAAGATAGAGATAACGACAGGAGTGGTAACTGTGCTGTGTCATACACTGGTGCCTGGTGGTACAACAGTTGCCACCACTCCAATCTAAACGGAAAATACCTGGGAGAAAAAGCCGACACCAAAGGAGCCACATGGTATTACTTTAAAGATAATTATCTTTCAATGAAATTTACCGAGATGAAATTAAGGCCCTCATCATAGAAAGATATAGTTTTAATTCTGTTACATCGCCTGAAGAAATGTTCACAGCTGGCTACAAAATTCAAAAACTGCCACTGCCTATCAATAATTTTTCACTATTATTTTCTAAGAATGATTAATTGAACTTTACCCCTGATCATAACCTTAATTGGACTCCACAGCTCTGTTCCTTGTATTTTTCTTCTTTTATCCCACATAACTTCGAATTCACTCTTAACTTCAATACGAAAGCAGAAGTCAAACGTTCCAGAAAAGGGAGTCAAGTGGTCGCACTAACAAGTGGCCCATGTTGGGGTGACTGCGGTTAATTTGTGCATGCTCACTCGTTTTATTCCTAGCTGTTCAACTACTACATTTGTATAAACAGAGTTGGGGTATATAGTCGAGTATAGAGTCGAGTCATATAAACAGAGTCGGGGTAAAACAAGTCACTTTCTGTGATCCATACAGTGTAAATTTTTCCTTTATCTTGTGATTATTAGCTACTTTAGTAAGTATTGGGGAGCAGGGGTGGTGAGAGCACTCGTCTCCCACTAATGTGGCTCGGGTTTAATTCCCGGTCCCGGCGTCATATGTGGGTTGAGTTTGTTGTTGGTTCTCTCCTTGCTCCGAGAGGTTTTTCTCCGGGTACTCCGGTTTTCCCCTCTCCTCAAAAACCATCACTTCCAAATTCCAATTACATCTGGAAAGTGTCCACAATTAGTACTCGCGCGCTAAATACCTTTGACACTTAAATAAATTGATTTGGTTTTATTTGATTATTGATAGATGGCTTTATAACAAAGCCATGCAGGATAAAGTCAGTTAATAAGTTCTCACTTTTATGTACTGAAATTTCACCAAATATTAGAAAACTACGAATGACAGATACCGTACCTAGGGGCATCACAATTTCAGATAGCCATTACTAAAATATCCGAACTATCTATTCAAAGAAAATTAGTGAACAAGGTAAAAATGACCGTTAAATTGGATGTTCTAATTAAGTAAAGCAAGATGGATACTCCAAACCTATTAAGTACAGTTGGAAATAACAACATCACACAACATCGCCAAAATCTATGACAACTAGACCTATTTAAAATCGGGTTTCCAAATCACCTTCCCGGTTATGAATTTCTTTGTTCAACTAAATAAGGATGACAATTGTTAATGAGTTTAACGAGTTTTGTATCAGAATCGTTTTTAAAAGAACCTTGACGTAATGCAGGTTTCCTAAATTGGCACAAAAATGGTTACTTGCATGCAGTTTTATTCGATCAACCTACCAAAAGCAATTTCAATGCATTATCAGTGGTATATGTTATATCTTATTCAAGTTTCTTTCCTTTTATATAGTTCCAGGGTATCAGGCAGAAATCTTTGCTTTGGTTTAGCGATTCATTAACTAAACTAGCATCATACTGACAATACCAAATGTTACAAGTTGCACGCACTACTTTTACGTGTAAGACCCCCTTCTGCAACTGAATTTGCCAAAAAGTTGAATCGTATTATACTTTCTGCAACAGATTTCTTCAAGTTGAATTGCACAACAAAAATACGTGTAACATGGCTCTTGCAACTTGTTTCGCCACACTGTTTAAGTCAACCAATCATAGCCTGGACAGATTAAGGGAGAGGCTGTACCTTTCCAAACAACAGAAACAATAGCCCTAGACCTAAACACAATAGAAGCTACAGTACTACGGGGCCAATAAAAATAGAGGTCTGGAAGAGCTACAGTACTACTCGAGATTAAAACTTACGCAATTTTTGTTTTCGCCGGACAAGTTGCATGGCATTTAAACATGTTACATTGCAAGTGCAACTTGCAACAATATTTTTGCAAGACAAGTTGCACGAAAAATTGTTACGTGTAACGTAACAGAAATTTAAGGTTCATGAACACATACGACGCAGGCATAAGCATAAGGGCAACAATAAGCACAAGGATGTTACACGTGCGATAAGCATAAGCATGCCATAAGTGATATAATCATTAGATGTCGATGGGCATACGCCAACATGGCGGACAAAGATTAGTTATGTGCCTTCTTTGCTTGGGCTAATCTGTTGATTTTTGCGTTATCCCGATTTATTAACATGCGTGACGCAACGACGTAAGCACAAAAAAGACGGTTATGCTTTCGTTGCACCGGATTCTTGTTAGGTTTCTTGTTCTTATGTAACCTGTGTGGTAGGCACTAGAAAGGTGAGGGAAACGGGTTTTGGGCGCATGCGCAAAGCGCGTCGGTGGAAAAAGCGTAGCCCACTCTCTCTCTCTCTTTCTTTTTCGCACTCCTCCACGCGCTTCTTGCGTATGCCAGAATCTTTATCCGCTTCCCTGTTCTAGAGCCTGCCTTAATTTTGCATGACACAATGTATAACTGATTAAAGGTGGTAATTTATAAAAATTATATGAGATTGGCCGTGTTTTCACGAGCGATTTTTCAAGTCGCTGAGCGAGTGACAGTCGGAAATCTCGTGAAAACAGTTGCTTGTCCAACTCGCTTAAAGTTAAGCGAGTCGGCGAATTTCAATAGAATTCTCATTAAATTTAAGCCACCAATCCAGGTAGCTTTAGCGAGTTGGCAATTAATTTCGGCCAATCACATTTCGCCAGCGTTCAAACAACCGAGAAGGGCACGTCAGAGGTGATATAATTTGCATTTGCCGCGAATATTTGAATTGGCCAGAAACGCAATGGTACGCTATCCATTTCCTCATGATTACAGTTTAAATTTTCCACCGTCTCTGATGCTGGAACAAGCGCGATAGCACTGACACCAATAAACATAAGAATCATATATTTGCAAGCGTCTCAGTTTCCCGCCATCTTTCTTGTTATTCCGCGAATAACAAGGGACATACATCAAGAAAAATGAATAAAGCTCTGTCCGTGAAAACGCAAAAATTATTTAAGCTACTTAACGCTGTCGGTAAACAAATCACCTCAAGGAATGTTAAGCGAGAAAAACCGCCTCGTGAAAACACAGCCATTAGCAGAGGATAGGTTTGTCACAAATTCTGTCACCCTTAGTAGACCTTAAAAGGAGACAAGGAGTGAGTTCTAACAAATTGTTGTAAACAATATCATTAAAATGAATAAATTAGGCCACCATACGATACAGCATATATATATATATATGCTATGTCTTAGAGGAACTGAATAAAAAGCCTCTGATAAGTGGAAAATAATTAATGCTTTCGATATACACCTTATTACATCTAATTGCAGAAACATAATTCAAAATACCAAATATGAATTAATTATTCGCCGAGGCATTATTACGCAAAACATGATCTTTCGACAGATATTTCTTCTAAACAAATTTCTATCAAATAAAGGAATTAATTTTCATCCCAGAGATGAATAGTTTCTGTTTATTTTTTAACAATTTCTCTTCTTGCATTCTTTGTGAATATCATTAAGGTGATTTTAAAATTCCTATTTGGTATACTGTATTTTTTTGACAACGGTTCTGCAATTAAATGTGGATAAGTATACACTAAACTGAATAATTTAGAATAAATTAGTCAACAGGTGTGTAAATAGTAACGGTATTTGTCTTTAACTGTAAACAATGATATTTGCTGCTTGACTGTAAAGTTTCTGTGGTTTTCAAAATTTTAGAATTTCATTGATTCAGTAAAATGTGTCTAAAAGTTGTATTTTCACATAAAAATTATAAAATTAGAATAATGGAATATGTATCAAATAAATATTCATCTGGGAGTGGATTCTATTATTTTATTTAAAATGACGAAATTGCTTCAACTATTTTTTCAGCTGAAGAAAAAATAGACATTTTAATTAAGCCTGACGTACACTGTTCTTTGATCACAGCTGCATTCATTCGTTATACATGCCGCTTTATGTGGATTCATGTATGTTACTTTGCAGTTCCACTAGTGCCGAATACTTTAAATCAAAACAAGATATAGTCCAGAAATGCAGAGTTCGCCAGAAGTTGTATTAGTTTCATATTCAGCGTTCAAATCCAATCCTCCAAACGAATTTAGACAAAACAAAGACGGAACTGATATCTTAAGGCTTCCAGACAGCTCACAAGTCACGATCATCAGCGATAAAAAAGAGCTATCCAACACGACCAAGACTAATATTATAAAAACAACAAGCGAGCTGGATGCTTTCCGAAAACAACTCTTCGATCGACCTCTTTTACTGCTCGCAACTTGCGGCAAACATGTGCCACATGGCCAAAGGTAACCATTATAACAGCTATTAATATCTATTTATTTTCATTTATTCGTTGTGATTTGATTCTTTTTGATATGTCATAGTGACCGATACAATGAGGCCCCATTTGTTCATAGGTTATCCCTCTATTTTAATTTTATCCCTTCACAGAAATTGTATCCCTTCCCTGATATATAATTTCAACAATCGTTAAATCGTTCGCCTGTTCAAAACGCGTGATTAACGTTAGTATTTCCATAAAATGACATAGTTTTTTGGCCAGTATCGAGTAGTTCAGTGGTGATTCTTGGCTGTCCTATGAACCAGCTTTCAAAGTGATAACGAATTTTCATCAGTTTTCATCAAGAGAAAATAATCTTCCTTTGATTTTGTATCTAGCTAGACCCTTTACAGAGTGAAAAATGTTGTAAGTTCCCCGTATACACGTACGTGTCCTATGAGGAAATAATAAGGAAAACACCATCTTAAGTGATAAAAAATGGTAAAAAGCTCTTAACAATATTTTACGAAAGCGCTCAAATTCTTAAAGACTGAAAGCTTGATAATTAACACTCGCTGCCTAGGTGTGCGAATTGCAATTTCAGTAGGGCATGTAGGTGGGTTTCTCACCCTGTTACACGAAGCAGTTTTATCTGCGACTTGTTGCAACGCAACGCTAAAGGCGCTGTTACACGGTGCAATTTTTTCTGCAACTTGTCCCGCAACGGCGTTGCGAAACAAGTTGCATGGACAATTGCAGTTGCGTGAGAGGGATGTTACACGCTGCCATTTTTTTTTTTTGCAACTTGATGTGTTTGTCCCTTTCGCGCCGTTGTTTTGGCGCCACTTTTGAATGTTTCAAACAAAAATGACGGCCAGAAAACGGATCATTCAGGTTCTTCTACTTGCTGACATGTTATTAAATGAAGATGAACCAATTCAAAAGCGAAATCGGGTTAATTGGGTAAGAAAGTGGAAAGGTCGGAGAGAAGAGAGGGGCGCTTATCACATGCCGGATGTCCGGAGTGTCCGCCATCTTGGAGACCAGGTTATGTTATCAAGGCGCATGTGCATAAACAGCCAGAGGGGAATTGTGGGAGATAAATTCGAAAAAAATTGCGAAACAAGTTGCAAAAGGGGTGTTACACACCGCAACACCGTGCAACGCCGAGACAAGTTGCATGAGACCGTTGCGGAAAGTAAAATCAAGTTCTACTTTTTGCAACGGTTTCAGCAACTTGTCTCGCAACGATTTCGCGTGTTGCGGAATATGTTACACGGTGCAATGGTCCGTGCAACTTGTTTCGCAACGCCGTTGCGAGACAAGTTGCAGAAACAATTGCACAGTGAACAGCGCCTTAACGAGAGTATTGCGAGGCAAGTTGCAGATGACATTTTTAAGGCGCCTTCGCACGACAAACTAAAGTTGGTAAAACTTGCGTTGAGAAACCGTAAAGTTGGCGCGTGTGAACGTGACAACAAACTGTTGGCGACAAATAGAAATTGTTTCTATTTTTGCTAAATTTTCGCTAACTAGTTTTGAGTTGGCAAACTCGCATTGCACGTGTATGACGTTTGCTGCAACTTCAGTAAGTGCAACCTCGTTTTACAGGGTCCCCACTCTTCCTCCCTTGAGAAGAAAGAACCCTGAGAATGAGGTTGGGGTGTGTGGAAGTTTCTCAGTCGTACGAACACACGAGATTGCCAGCTTTTTGGAGTTTGCCGTCTTTAGTTTGACGTGTGAAGGCGCCTCTACACGCGTGCAACTAGAAAACTGTTCAACTTTTTCTGCAACTTGCAACGAAATTTTTTCGTTGCGAAACAAGTTGTGAAGTGTGGTGTACGACGTGCAGTTTATTCGCAACTTGTCTCGCAACGGCTCTCTTCAGCGTTGCGTTGCAAGTTGCCGAAATAGAAAGCCTTGTATAACAGTACCTTTAACTTACCTGGCGCTATCCACAAATAACGCTGGCTGGGGTTCGAAAATTTCTGAAAAACATGAATTTTCCAACCATACGAAACATTCTATGCTATTTGCTACTCTATTAAATAGATATTTAAAAGGTTTAGGATTGAGTACAGTTTCCTTATTTCATCCACTCCACGTATTTTCATTTACCAGACTAAACAGTAGGGGTGAATATCTGAGTATCCGTGATCCCGAATGGTGGATTCAGTCGGATAATTCCCCCTGGCGGAACCCCTATGCCCGGTGGGGAACTGAACACGGTACATCCCTGTACGAGGAACGTTACATCAGACCGGAGTTTGTTGTCAGTGTCGATACTTCTAACCCTAACATCAGGCGCGTGTTGGAGGATGGACTCAACAAAGCAGAGGACATGTTGGACGAAAAAACGCATTTTGCTATCGAGGTCAGTGCTGTGTATTACAGTGTTTTTTTATGCTCTAATAAGTCAAAAGCCGTGCACACAAATTTGACAAATTATGTAATGAAAATGTCCACGTGGGTAATAGCTTGTAAAAGCTAGTATTTGCCTGGTATTTGGAGGTCGAACTAGCGCTGAGTAAATTATAGCTCCTGGTAAAAACGTGGTCTGAGGCGAATCCAAAGACGCGGTCAAGTGTAAGGCTAAAATGCGTAGGAGGTGGGGGAGGGTGAGAATAAAACGTAAACTGAACTTCATATTAGGCACTTGCCCACCAAAAAACGCCGACACCGCGGGCTAGTTGGTAATTCAAACAGCAACCCGTTCAGAGAAAGGTGCTGATTAAAAACTTTCATTTGAATTGATAATACTGATAGATTTATTCACAGAAATGAAATTAGCGGGTGCAGTGCGAAAGGAGGGGGAGAGAGGAGTGGGCATCAAGTGGCGTCAAGTTTATAAATAAAAATTGACTTGACTTGTATCAAGTAGCTCGTAATCCGTCATGTGCCCGGGGATATTAAACTCATTGTGAAAGAATCGGTCTGTGAACGATGGTAATTATCTGACTCAAATTCTCTGATTATGTTATGCTGGTCAATTTTCGTGTGTGGCGTAAACAACAATTTTTGTGTTCATAGCTGTCAGACGTTATGTTTCCGTGACCATATTACCCGTGCGTTTGGAAACTGAAACTGCACTTGAAATTATGTCATTTGGGTCCCACAGCCCACCTGTTCCCCACTCTCGTCTTATACTGGGTTTGCTCTTACGAAATTTCACTCTGGTTTTTCTCAACAGTTTAATTTCAATCCAATGATTCTTCGCTGGTGGAGGACTCAAGGTATCAGACGCTATGATTCGCTGGAATGTCTTGAAATGACGGCAGCTGTTGGGGCGAACTTCGTGGTCACTAATTGTTCAGCTGTCAATCATTTCTTTGACTGTCACCCAGCTTGGTGTGCCTGCTGGCCTTGTTACCTATTGTTTGCAGTCCCCTACAAAATCTGGCGAAACGCACTTCAAGGAGTTCGTGACATTTCTGTCACGATGGAAGGTAACGCAATCTCTGCGAATCCAGATTCCACAAACTACAGCTTGGTTGATCTTTACCAGTCCTCTGTGCGTAGCAACCAGCCAATTGCAAGGGCGCCAGGAATGGCACCTACTTCAATACCGGTGGTTCATGGGATTCCTCAGCATACATTTTTCCCTCCTCCTTCGCTGCAGGGAACGTTGGGTAATCCACGCTTCAAGGCAAACTAGATATCAACAGTCAACTGCCTGGCTGAAGATTTTAATTGAACTGCCATTTCAATGCCTTCTTTTTATCACGGCTCAAATGCATATTTGCAGATAACATACTAGTAGAAAATCTAAAAAAAAAAATGTAAGTAAAAAATGTAAGTTCATAATTCTGCATAATTCATAGAAATTTCATAGAAATTTCGCTAAACACTGGTAGGCGAGACATAATAGGAAAATATTAATACTAACGCTAATTACAATTTGTCAAACATAGCCGACCGGAGCGATCAAACCCGTTGTAAAATGTAAATTCTGACATCTGAGTGACGTAGGAACGAACTAGTCAGAAATTATTATTCGGCTCATCCTCGGTGTAAAAAGCTGCCAACTCACGAGTGACGTAAAACAACAAAAAAAAGGTACTGAAACAATAGAGTGTAAGACAACAAAGGTAGAAAACAAAGAAAAAAGTCACAGGTTTTTACAACGAGGTAAACCCTATTATTCTGACGGCATGATATAGAGGCTTGCGTGTCGTCATGGGACATCTGGGGACTATTAAAGGGACACTGTCACGGGTTGACATGCGCCGGTTCTCGTCCGATCACCGAAGTTAAGCCCTGTCGCGGGCGAGGTTAGCACTTGGATGGGTGACCGCCTGGGAATACCTCGTGTCGTAGGCTCATCATTTTTCTTTCCTTTACTCCCTTTCATTTTTCATTTTCGTCCTGAGGAGGGCAAACTGAAGTCAAAGTCATGAAAACATAGCATACCTTCGACGATATTCCAACGACAACAGATGGGCGACGAAGTCGCTGTCACTGGAAGCTTCATACCCGGCATCGAATTTAGCCTGAAGCCACGACCTAAATATCCGATTTTCCAAATATATTCGTTTGTGGTTTCTAGACCACGCTATCTTATATTCTGCTTGATCCTCGAACTTCCTCTTCCGTTCCGAATTGGTTCTTTTACCTCCACCGCCGCCACTAGTCGACGCCATTTTGAAATTGACGGTTCAACTTGAACTTTTCAAGTTTCGATTCATTCTCGTCCCCAGAGCCTTCGTTTCGTTTGGTCAGCGGAAAAAACGATGGGCTCTGGCAACAGTGCCTTCCGGATGTCGTAAAATCCACGACATCCGTTAGCGCATGCCTAATGCATTAATGTACTATTGAGCTTGCTCAATGCCAGAAACCGGAAATAAAAAACCTTCCGTGTGTGCATTCTCGTCCCCAGAGCCCTCGTTTCGTTTGGTTGAGCTCTGTAGACGAGAATGTTGTGAGTGTGGAATGGCGTTCGAAAGGACTGTACAAGCCCTGACAAGACTTAAAACCTCGCGCTAAAAAGGAAGAAGAAAAGCTTAACGTGCTGCTGTTATTTAGAAGAAAGATTGTCTTTGTATTTTGCCTACTGGTTTTAGAAATTCCTCGATAAGTCAACCGATTTCTTTCGTTTGGGAGCTGTGTATTTATCGTTTCGCCACTGAACGCTATCATATCCGACCAAATCAGTTCATGGGACAGCTAAGTTTGTTGATGGACACGCTGTGGTCATTGATTAGGCTTATTTCATCGAACAGTGGTAAGAAATATCGAGGAATTTTTGTTTTGCATTCGTTTCATGTTATTTTAATTGGGCTTCGAGTGACCTTCGTTTCCCTAGATTTGTATTTCAAGTTGTAGCAAAGAGTACTACCTAATAAAGAAAATGTAACTTGCTTACGAGAGTGCTGATACGATAGCGTTGTTGTTGTTGTTATTTAAAATGGGTAACCTAGTGGTAATATTTCTTTTCACCCTTGGGCTTTCTTCAGGATTTCCGCCTCTCCTTTATATAAATTAATACTCATCCCTGTTGCAAGCAACATACTTCTTTAATATTCGTGGCCGCTTATAGCTTCGTCTTCCAAGACACATAATGATTGTTCGGAAACGAATCGCTCATATTTAACGACAATCAGATCCCGTTATACTTTGAAATTTAGCAGCCGTATCTTTACTTGCTAAACCAAACAAAACTGGGTGACATTGGTCGTTGAATGCGTTGAAATTAAAACGTTGGTTTTGTTGATGTAGTCATAGAACTTCAACATTTGAAATTCAACCGGAAGTAAAACCTTATGCGTAGAGGCGTAAAATTTTTTACCTTGTTGCTCATTCATTTTTAAACGGCCAATCAAAAAATTCAAATTTTTGTCCGTTACCAGAGCTACACGAGACGCAATTTAAAAAAAACCGTGGAGCTCTGGGGACGAGAATGGTTTCGATTCGAAAAACTCGCGCATGCGCCCTCGTGACAGTGTCCCTTTAAGTGTTTGGCGGGAGATATTTATCATTCTACGTCGGTCAGCCTTCTCGAACGTTGCCTTTCTCGTTTAAGTTTTTATTTTAAATACGTTGGGAAATGAGAATAGTCTGTTCCGGAGTCTCTCAGATTGGCATCAGCGACCATAGTCTTATATACGTTTATAGGAAACTATCTCCCGCTTTTCAATCCAAAGGGCATTCAACCATTTCTTACAGAAATTTTTAAAATTTTAATCGAGAGAGTTTTCGTAATGATATCGCTCAGCAGGACTGGACTTGCAATAGTTCATATAATCCGAATGTTTTGTGAGCTGACTGGAAAACTAAATTTTTGAATATTGTCGACATTCATGCTCCACTCCGAACTACCTTATTATAGGAAATTAACGCTCCATGAAATTAACGCGAATTCTCAAAATTCGCGTTAATTTAAGTCGCGTTAATTTTTGTAAGCGTTAATTTCCGCGACATTTTTTAAGTGGAGCGTTAATTTCCGAGACCTTAATTTCACCCCAAATTCTGGATACCGTTCGAACACATAGTAGCAACTAGGAAACAATAACCTTCTCTTTTCTGCACACTATTTTTCAATCTTTTACAATGTAAAAGCCTTAAAGATATGTCATCTGCAATATTTCCAGTTCATTCTTGCTTTCAGAAGAGCGTTTCTCGACATCCGTTTTTTTCTTGTACTACACAGTCAGCCAAAATATCTTTAGAGACATCAATAATCGCGTTAATTTTCTTTATTTTGAAAATTTTCCCCCTCTCTCGCGTTAATTTCCTTTATTCGAAAGAAATTTTCTCTCCAATTCGCGTTAATTTAAGTCGCGTTAATTTCAAAGACATTAATTTACAGGAGCGTTAATTTCCTATAATAAGGTAGACGCGCTAGAACAAAGAAAGTACCCTGGATTAATTCAGAATTAAAGAATGGCATGCGTGATCGCGATGTTACCAAAAGAAAAGCAATTAGATCTAATGATCCACGCGACTGGGCAAACTCCAAAAAGTTGCGAAACATAATAAACAATAACATTAAAACTACTAAAGCATCTTCAAAGTCAGTTATGTTTCACTGGTTTCCAAGCGACAGCGGTTACTATAGCAACGTCAGCTTATTGCCCTTTGTTTTAAACAAACAAAAATTTAGTCAGATATTTCATAATAAAACTTTCAAATTTTGTAGTATTCATGTATCACTAGCTGTAGACGAAGTTTCAAGAAAATTTAGAAGACGGTTTTCGGGGCGAGTAAATCAAAAATCGTTTTTTTAGGGCACGATGGGCAAAACAGTAATAACGCGTTTAATATTTCCAAAATGTCCTTATTTATTATTTTAAAACAGCCAGCCGTAAAATAATGATTGCAAAGTAAAGGACAATACAAGCATTGGCCAAACTGAAGACATTTTCATGGCGATGGTCCACCGACTAGTTGTAGTAAAAAGTTCTCCTCGGATCGTTCCTCTTGATTTCTTTTAAAGAGCTTAATGTACTACTGCATTCAGATATTTTAATACAAACAAAATCTATATGATCCAATGTAAAAAATGCTTAAAACGCACTGAGTTTACCGTGTCAATACATCGGAGAAACGAAAGGCAAACTTAATGAACGCTTTCGTTAGCATCTCCGCTATGTAGAAAATCCGCATCACCTCAGCTGCCCTATCAGAACATTGTAATCTACCGGGACACTACAAAGTATACGAGAATTTAGTTTTATCGACTGAGTCGATAAGGTAAATTGACCACCGTAAAAAGATTCAAATAGCTGACGTTTCGAGCGCTAGCCCTTCGTCGGAGCGAATCAAGGAATTGTGGGTAGTGTGTGGTTTTATATAGTAAGCGGTGGAGCTACGCTATTGGTGGAAATTTGGTGACGTGAAAAACAAATGTAGATTAGTTGAATGAAAAGCGTTCGTTGATTCCGTGGGGTTTGAGAGTGCCGATTTGAAAGATGATTTTTTGTTCTAGGTTTTTACGGCTTTCTGTGTTACCCTGGTGTAGGGAAACGCCGCAGATTGTCATGTGTTGTTTAGAATGGTTAGTAAGATTAAAATGGCGCGCGACTGGTTTGGATGCGTCTTTGTCATTTTTTTCAACGTCTCGGAGATGTTCACGAAAACGGTCGCCCAGTCTCCTCCCTGTTTCGCCAATGTATATCTTTTTGCAAAAAGTACATGTAATGCAGTAGATAACATTTACGGAGGTGCATGTAAAACGATCAGTGATTTTAATAGATCGTTTGGGTCCTGTTATTTTGTCCGCGTTGTGAATGAAAGGACAAGTGTTACATCGTGTGCGTGTGCATTTGAAAGTTCCCGGTACATCGTCAGATTTCAGTGCGCTCGTAACTAGAAAGTTGCCTATGTTTTTGTCACGTTTGAATGAAATTAGTGGGGGTTGTGAAAAAATTCTGCCAGTTTCGGGGTCGTTTTGGAGTAATTTGAAATTTTTTAAAATGATGCTTTTGACTGTATTGTTGTGTGGGTGGAAAGTGAGGGTGAATGGAATTCTCTCGTTCTCTTCCTTCTGTGGCGTTTGTAGTGCTGACTGTCTGTCGATCTGTTGTGCACGTACACAACAGATCGACAGACAGTCAGCACTACAAACGCCACAGAAGGAAGAGAACGAGAGAATTCCATTCACCCTCACTTTCCACCCACACAACAATACAGTCAAAAGCATCATTTTAAAAAATTTCAAATTACTCCAAAACGACCCCGAAACTGGCAGAATTTTTTCACAACCCCCACTAATTTCATTCAAACGTGACAAAAACATAGGCAACTTTCTAGTTACGAGCGCACTGAAATCTGACGATGTACCGGGAACTTTCAAATGCACACGCACACGATGTAACACTTGTCCTTTCATTCACAACGCGGACAAAATAACAGGACCCAAACGATCTATTAAAATCACTGATCGTTTTACATGCACCTCCGTAAATGTTATCTACTGCATTACATGTACTTTTTGCAAAAAGATATACATTGGCGAAACAGGGAGGAGACTGGGCGACCGTTTTCGTGAACATCTCCGAGACGTTGAAAAAAATGACAAAGACGCATCCAAACCAGTCGCGCGCCATTTTAATCTTACTAACCATTCTAAACAACACATGACAATCTGCGGCGTTTCCCTACACCAGGGTAACACAGAAAGCCGTAAAAACCTAGAACAAAAAATCATCTTTCAAATCGGCACTCTCAAACCCCACGGAATCAACGAACGCTTTTCATTCAACTAATCTACATTTGTTTTTCACGTCACCAAATTTCCACCAATAGCGTAGCTCCACCGCTTACTATATAAAACCACACACTACCCACAATTCCTTGATTCGCTCCGACGAAGGGCTAGCGCTCGAAACGTCAGCTATTTGAATCTTTTTACGGTGGTCAATTTACCTTATCGACTCAGTCGATAAAACTAAATTCTCGTGTTTCATCCCCCCACCGACGCAGCACCACAGTTTCTCTAGAAACTAACCCCATTCACTACAAAGTATATGCAACTTACACTCCTGGAATCAATACGTGATAACAGAGATTCTGTATGAAAAGCGCGTGAAGCATACCTCATAGGCAAAGCAGACGTTAGAACCACTTGGAATCAACAAACGCGACGAACTTCATTAGCTTCTCATCACTACCCAGTTTAGTTTGTCATTCGTCAAACCCTTCACCAAATCGTTAATTTTGTATTTCATTAGTTTTAAACTATAAATTTTACAGTTGTAATCATTTATAGTGTTAAGCCTTCAGTTTTACAAAGCGTAATGTTGGGCACTATTCGTAGTCTCGGTTTGGTAATAAACAAGAGGCTCCAAGCAGCCTATACTCATGCGCATGCGTAAGAAAGTTTTACGAGTATTATAAACATGATAAGATGTCCGATATGGAGAAGAGTTACTCCTTTCATTCAGTCATCGTTCCTGCAAACCACGTTGTTTACTATTGAATGTTTTGTAAATGAAGACTGTACCACAATAAAGCCAGTGATTCGTCTAACTCTTATATATACCTAACGTGAACATTAGTAATGTAACAAGGGTTGTAGGAGACGCTGTCGTGACACTTCAGTTACGCTGTTCTACCGGAAGTGAGAGTAGCCGAAAGTCACTAAACAGGAAGTGTAAAAGGCAAAGCTATTAACCGGAAGTGCACAATTTAAAATATGCGTGCATAAATTTGCATGCAAAATCGTGACAAAAAATAATAATAAAAAAAAGAAAAACGGAGGGCATTTTATAACTCATGCTGCTACGCGCATGAGTAATAAATTTCTTGCTCCAAAAGGGAGGGGGGGGGGGGGGTATTTAAGAGGGGGCT
This sequence comes from Dendrophyllia cribrosa, assembly GCA_024195265.1. Taxonomy (NCBI): domain Eukaryota; kingdom Metazoa; phylum Cnidaria; class Anthozoa; order Scleractinia; family Dendrophylliidae; genus Dendrophyllia; species Dendrophyllia cribrosa. The sequence goes on from JAJLRJ010000004.1 coordinate 41,909,052, forward strand.
TACTAGACGATTAACGGTATACTTCTAGTCGACACAAAAGCGTTGGCTGGTAAAAGGGATTGGGCTCTCGTTAGAGGGTGACAGCGATTCGTTGTTTTTAAAATTTGATGACTCCGTCTTCTTCGACAAACGGATCCAAGCAAACGATGAAGCTGGTACCGATTAGGGTTATAGTTTTACGTTGAATTCAAATAAAATAGTGAGTTTGAAAGAAAGGATAGAAGAAAGAGAATTATTTTTAAACTACTCGTTATAAAATTCATCTTAATTTAAACTTCATTTATTTGGCCGTCTGTATACGCAAGGTATACAGATAACGCTCGAAACGTAATCTTTTGGATCTGTTTACGGAGACCATTTACTTATTCAACTCAGTTGATTAATAGAACGTGCATCTATATTCTTATCAAAGAAGTACTTTAAACTGTCACAAACGGCTATTTTATTTGTTTTACCACAAAAAATCTTCGCAAAAAGACATTTTTTTGGTGAAGAGGGGATGGGAGGACGAAGGTCCTGTTCCTTTGCGGATCTACCGCTTTAGTCATCCCCTACCACAAGCCTTTGACCGCTGCTCCAAAGTAACGAAGCTCATAACCGTCAGAGCGAAAGTTGTGACAATGTACCTGTAACTTTAACCCTTTCATTTCCAGAGTCAATAATGGAGACATGTTGTGTAGTTCTAACGTTTGAGTCTGGATGAAATCCTATGGTGTGACCATTTAAATGAAACCTCTTTGGCAGTACTTTTGCATTGTTCTAACTTTTGAGTCTGTGGACGAAATCCTATGGTGTGACCATTCAAATGAAACCTCTTCGGCAGTACTTTTGCATGGTACCATCTGTTTTTCGATATTTTACAAAATGAAATTTGCATGGGACTTTTCTTGAATTTTTTAATTTTTTGGTGACGTGGGGAGTTTAAGGGTTTAAGCCCTTTACTTGCAAGGTTAAATTCTGGTTCTTACTTTGGAGCTTTGGAGAAATAATTATAACCCTCTACCAAGACCACTGATTCAAATAAAAGCTACTGAATAGTACTTTCGTGTTCTTTTAAAGTAGTTTGGGTATTTTTTTTTTTATTTTGATCTCGGGTACTCCAGCGAGTACTAACGGTTCAGTAAGGGCGCGGCGATCACACGGCAAAATGAAGTTTTTTTCCAACTCATGTTGCACAAGTTGGCGTATGTGAACGTCGCAAAACCAGTACCAAAATGTTGGCAAACTGTTTGTTCCCACGCACCAACTTGTACTGTACTTGCCAACATGAGTTTACAACCTTCAACCGGCCATGTGAAAGCGCCTCTCCTTTAGTGCGGTGTTTCATCTTTTTTATGTGGTTAAACCACGTATAAAAACGTATTAATGTCCTCTTCGTCCCGTCTGAGATACTTGTGGTCTATAAGCCACTCGATTTGTTCTTTTATCATCTTCTTTTGTGGGATGAACATGTTTTTTAGAATTTCGACCAGTTCTGTTTGAAGAGCAGCGTTTGTTATTCTCTTTCTCATCTTCATAATCTTGACAATTGCCTCCTGAAAAAGGACAAAAAAAGAAAGTTTAAACGATTCAGGATCATAGGATCAGGCCGGAGTGGGAAGGGTGGGGGGGGGGATCTTCCCAGAATGACTGGAAGGCTTTCAGTTGAATAAATAACAACAACAACAATTTTATTTCATTATTAATATAACAATATTTTCAACATTGACAACCCGCAATTAACATAGCTAATCGAGGTGTGTTGTCAAAAATAAGAACAAAATTTAACATTAGCTCCTAGCAATATGACCGAAAAGAAAAACTTATTATATAGATTATAAATGAAAGGTTTATGAGCCAACTCGTGAATATGAACGCTCTAAATAATAGATTTTGCACACCTTCGGACCCTCCCCTCCCTTAGGCGTTTTGCTCCACCGACCTTCACCCACTCCTTGCTCCACTGACCCCCACCCACTGCGTCCAACTCCCCACCCTCCTCTCCCTAAAACGCTGTCCCCATGGGTAAGGCAGATGACCATTACATATCGCGGGCTAAATGTTAACAAAATATCTACTGATATAAAGAAAAAACGATTGCCCGATATTTCGGTTTGACAAACAAACCTTCTTCGGGGGCAGAAAAACAAAAAATGAGTAAATACGTTATAAGGCCGTTAAATATAAAAGTTTAAAAATATGAAATCCATGATAATGATAGGTCAAGAGCGTGTCAGATTATAAGTGTCATGAATGAACCTCATCGCGTCTGTTCATCCCGTATGGCTCCAGTGTCTTTGCCTTGTCAATAAGGTGTGCCTTGACCTATCATAATCATGGATCTCATATTATTTATTGTTACTCAGCTCGATTAGCGTTTTAGTTATTGTGGGTAATATTACCTATTTTTGTTTATAATTCTATATTGTAAAAATGTTCTTAAAAGAAACGTAAACCATGTAATAGAGAAAGAAAGTAACCAACCTGTATTCTAAGAATCCTAAGCGCCACTATACCATCATTCTCTTCTTGTTTTGCTTTTTCTGTTGACAACTGCAACCGACCAATGAGATTCACTTTGCCGCGTTTCTGAACCTTGCCGTTTTTGCTAAATGAAAGAGAAAAGCAAATGAGTGCAAATAAACGATGTAGTTTACTACAAATTCACATCTTTCCACTTGCAGAGGAGTTTCGCGACCTATTCCCGTTAATAAACCAACAGAGCGTGATTTAGCACTTGTGAGTTGGAGTTGGACCCCTTTACAGAAGAGAGCGTGATATGGTCTCTATTGCTCCAGCCTAATTCACAGATGGTCTGAGTCGCTCACTCTTACTCCCTCCTCTGAGAGCGAACGACTTCGGACGGTATCACAATCCAGCTACTATTAATCACGACAGCATGATATCAGAAGATTGCTTGACGTTGCCCCTCCTTTACATAAGATAACGTCACATTACACCTTCAACCATTCCACTGCCAAGAGTGCCAAAAATCAAAATTCAAGAAAATTTTCAAATTTCCTTTACTGCGCCTTTCAATAACATGTGGAATTTGAAATTCAAATTTCCACCAACGGTTGAGTTTTGCACTGCCGTCAATCATCTTAGGAAACAGATCTTCACTTCAATGAGTTCAAAAGGTCACGTCCGTGCATTATGATTGGTAGATTTCGATCCATTTTGTTTGTTTCTTTTTTACCTGGTCCGTTGGTTTTCGTATTAATTATGATTGACGGCAGGGAATAACGCAACCGTTGGTGGAGATTTGAATTTCAAATTCCGCATGTTATTGAAAGGCGCAGTAATAAAATTTTATTGAAAAACAAATGGAACTATGTAAAAGTACTGCCGAAGAGGTTTCATTGAACTGGTCACACCGCAGAATTTTGTCCACAGACTCAAAAGTTAGAACTACACTACATGTCTTCATAATGACTCTGGAAGTGAAAGGGTTTAAGAACACTACGGGGTATAACTGAAAAAGAAGAGTATCATCGACAATCTAAATTTACAGATTTAATATACAGCTATTTCAATTAACGTTGTCGGATTAAAAAGGCGAAAAGCCAAGACCGCATGGTTGTATGGGACTTTTGTGCAATGGCTATTTACTACCACCCATACTACCTTGCGGTCTTGGCTTTGAGCTTTCATCCGACAACGTTAATTGAAATAGCTGTATATACAAAGTCAACTTACATAACAGCGAACTCTTGATTGACCCAGAATAAAGAGCTGTCGCTGAAATCCTTTGGAGACTTGGCATCGGGTTGACATAAAAGAATTTGTCGCTTGAGTTTGGCGAAGGAAATAAGTGACTATAAAAAAAAAACATTCATGAGACACATATATATACACGTTTGCCAAATGCATGCGATGCTCATCTTGACTTACTTCACAAGAATGGCAAGTTAAAATAAACAGATTAGTAAAATAACAATGAACCGTTCCTTTTAGTCACAACCACTTACACAGTGTCGTAAGTCATAATCTGTAGTGCGAACCGAGTAAACGAGGCTTATAGAAAGAATGTTAATGATACCGGTATCTACTTATCCGGAGGAAGAGGTCTTTCAAATGAAGTAGTGAACAGCTACACTTGACTGACGCCGGCGCATCAAAGAAAATAAACCAACGAGTTTAACTTTCAGTCTGATCATAGCCTGTTCCATGCAGGCTCTCAGTTAGTATGATAATATTGAAATTAAGTTAAGATCGAGTGCTGAAAAAACTGTTACAAAGACAGTCAAGTTCAAGTCCAAGTTTATTTATTCACACTTATTCAATTACAATACACCAACAATAAGGAAAAAAAGAAGTAAGAACAGAGCTAAAAATACATTGAATTAAACATAACAAAGGAAAAAGTGTGTAGTAACCAAAGGAGCAAAGCTTTTGAGTTGGCTACTACCATAGAGCGGTTACAAGTGGGTGGAGGACAGTCTTTGTAAACTCTAGTTTTAACTTCGTCTTAACTCTAGTTTTAAGTCATATCTAAAAACATATCCAGTTTGTAACAGTTCTCTTAGCACTGGATCTTAACTAAATTTCAATATTATCATTCAACGTGAGTGCACGCAGCAAAAACATTTTTTGTTCCCTCAGAAAGTAAGGGCGAGCGAATTTAAGTGTTGCAACGAGCGAAGAAAAAACGTCGCCCAAACAAAGAGTATGACGAAAAACAGGTAAAACTGGGCGTTACAACACTTCACACGGAGGAGTTCAGATTACTCTTCATGTTCTTCAAACTCGCTCTATTATCTTCGAAAAAAAACCTGATAATTGTCGGTAATGAATCAGGCAGCTTACCCATAAAGTTCTCCTGAGTTCTGAATCTGGAAGTTCAGAAGCAAGCCTGCAAAATGAAAAACGACGAAAACAAATAAAATACATGTGGGTTCTCTTTTCCCCACTCCCTGACTAATCCCAACCACCACCACCCCATCCCACAGCACAAAGAAACTCAAGCTTATCACTGGCAGTTTGTGAAATTAGGCCCGTGTGCTAACATTAAGTATCAAATTAACAAAAAGCAAACACGATTTCACCGTACTGACCTTAAATTTTCGAAGGTAATCTTCTCTTGCGGTCGCTCATTCCAGGCAAAGAGAACAGCCATTTGAAAAGTGGTTACTTCGAGGTCAAACTTTCCAATTTTGTTGGCAAAGGTGATCTTCAAAAGAGAGAGGTTGGACTTCTTAACCACATGAAATCTATACTATACAAAATTGTACTAAACCTGAGTACAGTTAACGCCCTCTAAAAAGACACCTCTGTAAGACAGACTCCCCATTTGCGTCTATGAAATCGTCTTTGGGTGCATGACAGTTTGGGCTGGCCCAAAACGTTTCCCTTTTTAAATAGGGAAAGAGTAATCCATAAAATAACTCACCACTCCATTGGACATGAGATGATGCCACTGTAACTTGCGACCACTGTGGTTCTTCCTGTAAAACTCTTCCACCTCGGGAATATAATCTTCCAGCTAAAACAAAGACAACAATTTTACGCTTTGTCAACTTTTATTGGTCACAGCTTTCTAATTTACAATTAATTTATTTTGTACTTCTACTGGTTTTCAATTGAGTGTTACAAACAGAAAACTAAATAAATCACTTTGGCCAATCACAATAGACGCACGCAATCCAATGAACCAATCAGAACATGAACCTAAGACACGTAGCCGGTGCCAAGCGCGGGAAAACGTGTGTGCCAAGTCACACACGGTTTCTTCTGATTGGTTGAGAAAGTGGCGCGAGATTTTTTAGCCAATTACAAAACATGTTATTGCAAAACCAAAGCAATCGCTTTAAAAACTAGAATTTACATGTAAGCCTTCTCACCTGGTGGACATTTTATATAACGACAGTTTGAGCTGGCCGTCTACTGCCGGGTTTTTTAAGAATATTTACAGTACTGGTAATATGTAAGTGGGCTTTTCGCGCTCTCCAAATTAC